>CAJQUW010015487.1:560100-718965 GCA_907163375.1 Prostheceraeus crozeri | reverse complement strand
GCATAAATGCAGTGCAGTGGCACACGATTATTTTCAGTTACGGTAACATCAAGCACAGCAGTGGTGTCATGTTTTATTGAAATATCAAGGAAAGTAGAAGGCCTATCCGCTGCTGTAGCAGTCAAATGAAAAATGTGCGAAAACTGCCCATGAGCCTACTGCTTGAGTGCAACGCTTGGCGTTCGGCACTCATTCAACTGTTTGCATGTGCTTAGATGGTAAGACGTGTAGTGGTAATTGACGTACCTGTGGGGAGCCAACCTGACGATTCCCACACAGTCATTCAATAAATAGCTCACGCGAGTTGTAGGCCTACTATCGCACTGTCCCTCGGACAATGAATCGACCCTCGATGAAGAACTCAAGCTCTCGACCTGAAGTCATAATTTGGTCACTCACCTGGTCCAAAGATATAGTCATCTTCAAATGAGCACGGTCTGCGCATGGTCAATAATTGTTTGGTTTAAATGCACCTTCATGCAGATGCGAGTAGGGTCTATTACCGAAGTTCTCTTTTTTTCTTCAATATGAACACTCGCACAAAGATGTTCATCGCTGTCATCTACATCAAAATTATGTATGTGAATACAAAAGTCTCTGTATGTGAATTACTCTAGCTCGTTTATGAGCCACAAGTCAGGAAAGACATGTAAATAAACCACATATGGGCCTAAGCCTAGATAAATTCAGAGCTAATAAGCTTCTGTAGCAACTATGAAAATTGACAAAAGAGCGATGTGGAAATCCCATTTTTTTACATGGATGAAAGCTTATGTTACATAAGTGAGGCATATTTTAAAAAATTGGAAAAGTCATGTAATGATGGCTTTATACGTATTTTAGCCACACCAATACGTCAAAGTGCCGTGAGCTGCTTTTGCACCCCGTTCACCCACGAACCGCTAAAACAATTGCTGTCGACCCTATTTGCATCACACCAATAAAACCAGTCCTGCTGTTATTCAAATATAGGTTGCTATCAGCCTCAAGAATTAAAAAAAAACAGGTTTGTAAAGTAGTTACTATAATGACGGTATCAAAACTCATATAAAACGAAACACAACTCTGTCTAGCATCAGAGAAGGCTGACATTCAAAAATTCAATCAAGAAGGCAAGGTAAGAAAATGAAAGAACTAGCACCATCGGCAAGCCGACGAGGACAAAGTACGGGAAAATACGGATTCCTGGAAGATCTCCATTTCTGGACTGGACCGCTTTGTAGGAAATTGTTCCTAGAAGCATCACGAAAGAGCAACGTGCAGACTATCACGTGACGAAGAAGACGTTGTACTGCTCGGTGGGTAAAGAGAACTGAGAACGGCCGAAGTGATCATATCGTCCGGATCAACTGAAACAAAGACAACAGAGTTTTATACAATTCAACTTATCACCATCAACCAATTATCATTAACATATTTTAATAATTACAACCAAGGATTTTTGGCATAGTGGCTAAGTTCTTGGCCTGGCGATCTTTTGATCCAGAAGTCGAGCCCCGAAAGTGTCATTGGCTGGACTCTGTCCTTCTTTCAAATGCCTCAGGTACATTTCAGTCAATAGTGACTCTATTTCTTTTGTTTGATGGATGATAATTTTTCTATACTATAACTTTAATTTTTGAGGCTGTGCATCTTAAATGCACAGGACCGCGCTTGGTTGGGTTTGAGCGTTCAGGATTTAGCGATCGTCGTGACCAAGTTCCTGTTGATGACCTCATTAAAAATAGTCACATAATTTGTATGCATATTTTGTAGAATTTTTTCACGTTTTAGCTTAAGGAACTAATATTAATTCTCTTGCACACCTGGTAGATTTTAGATAGCGTAATTCCGCTGTGTTAGCTAGATCTGGTATTTTGATTGGAAACAGACCTGTCCTCTTATCATCTGAATGGACCGACTGTTAAATAGAATCTTTTCAATATATGTGATTTTGAACAGA
Organism: Prostheceraeus crozeri; assembly: GCA_907163375.1. Lineage (NCBI taxonomy): Eukaryota > Metazoa > Platyhelminthes > Polycladida > Euryleptidae > Prostheceraeus > Prostheceraeus crozeri. Next base: position 717,023 of record CAJQUW010015487.1, on the reverse strand, counting down.
ACGACTTACTCGCCAATTCATTACACATGAGGAGAGGAGAACCGTTGTTTGTTCTTCTGGTAAGTATTTTTAAATTTTTAGACATTTTAGGATATAAAAATTTTCTTTTAAATCATATTTTGCACCTACTAAAAATTAACTAGTCGTTAGCTTGTATTTTTATTAAAAAATTTGTTACCTTGACGCACTTTGCTACGTTGAATTGGAATTCGGCAGGAAAGACATTCGGACAAGAAGTACCCCAACGCTCCAGAAAAACTATTACAGCACTATCTAAGCCACCAGCATGGGAAGTGGTGGCGACGTAAAAAGCACCATCAATGCTTTCCGAAAACTAACCCGAGGACAGACATTTTGAATACTTATTTATCGAATTTCAAACTTACTACTTTCCCTTTTCTGATTACCGGAGTTTTAACGATGAAATCAATGCCCCGCGCATTTTCTTGCCAAGAGTACCCAGTATACAATCTCAGAAGAAACTTGTTGTAAATTACATACCAGCACTCTATCCGATAGAGTGAGATTATGATCTTAACTGACCAGTGCTCTATTCGATGAATGGCAAACTGCGATCTTCGCTGGTCGTGGTTAACATTGCCGGTACGGTCAGTGATTAAGGATGTAACGAAAAAACAAGCAGGAAAAATTAAAGTTTCTTGTCACTTCACAAGGGACTCAGTTAGCTGTTCGTAGCGTCGTGACGTGACATTGTATTTCATTTCTTTTTATTAAACCGCATTTCGTGGATTTTGGCTCTTTGACTTTATGAAATTTCGGAAATAGTATTTTTCCTCTCCATTTATTACCTTATTCATGCGTTAAAGGCACATGCCTATACAACTGATGAATGGTGGCTATTCTGCATTATCTTGAGGTCCACATGTATTCTATTAACTTCTATATCATAACCTCCACGCAAATTTAGAGAGAGGAATATACGTAATAAACATAAGACAAAACAATGTTATCGGTTAGCGAGGCATTTCACCGATTATCTTCGAGCAAAACTTTGGGACGCGTACATAAAGAAAAAATAAAAGACATTATACACAGTAGAAGTGAATGTACAGAGTAAAAGTCACTGCCACGGGAGTGTGAGCGTTACTAAAGGTCCTTTATTCACTTCTACTGTATAAAATGTCTTTTAATTTTTTCTTTATGTACACGTTCCGAAGTTTTGCTCGAAGTTAATCGACGAAAGGCCTCGCAAAACGACGACGCTGCTTTGTCTTGTGTTTATTACGAAAACAAAAACAGCCAACAAATGCTTTAGAAGAATATGCACCGGAGCATATTTGTATTCTTACTTATATATTCTGAACGCATTCATAATATATTTAGGACAACTTAGAATTAGATATTATAATATACGAGTATTTGTTGGACCTATCGTATAAATATACGTTTTACAATACCCACATTACTCATCCCATCACGTGAAGTACTAAACTATTCGTAAAAATGGCGATTTAGAGAGCATCTTGTCTTATACACTGCAAGGAGATTTGTTTTGGAATCCTGGGATTGAATGTTTTAAATCTCGAAATCTCAGGATTTTCAAAGTGCCTGGGATTGCAACCCTAATTCAATTCGATCTTCTTTAATTTCATTCTGATAGCAACATTAACTTTAATTTATGTTCTTATTCAGTTCCAGTGATATGAAATCATTTCATGGAAAACTTGTCGTGCATAGACAAGCGGAGTCACTCACCCAATTTGTGACTGTTTATGTCAAGATCCGTGAAACGAACGACTGGGATAGAATATGACGCGCCTTCACTCTGCATTCTAAAATATCAAGAATGTAGACATTAAAGTGCACTGTTGACATTTTTATCATCACATATTTGTTTAAACATTGGGAAGTTGCGGTATACTGCACATTCAATTTCATGGAAAATCGCAGACATTATCGTGTAGAATCGTGGTTGCGAGTCTACTGTACACAGAAGTGATAAATAACATGATGTGAACTACCCTGGGCACTAAAACGCAATTTTCCTTAAGCAGCATTTTGATGGAATTTTGTGTCAATTATATGAATTAACCCTCAGAGACCTGAGGGGGGTCTAGTGGACCCCTTTTACAAATTCTTAGTTTACCTGGTTAAATAAATGTCAGATAATTAGGAAAGTTGATTTTAAATAAAACAATGACGTTTGTGTGCACTAAGTCGATATAATTAATCCTTTGAGTGTCTTTCAGCCTTCTCAGTAAACACATGCAAAAATGTGGTGTTTTTGTAATTCAGCGACATTTAGCACAGTATCAATTGTACTAAATGTCGGTTTTACGATGTTTGTTGTCGCCATGTAACCTGAGATAGTTGATTTTAATGAAACTGATTTATTACATGCAGCATAACCCTTACATTTGGCCATCTTTTCAAATTTATTCATACCAATCGCAAATAGGTCTCAACTGAGCCATAGTTGCTGCATTTTAAAGCCCTCAAAACAGCTGTGGAGATCTCAAACTCATCAATTACTGATGTGAAAACTTTGCCAATAGTCTGTTGTTAGTGTTGAGCTATGAAATTAATGATAGCTTTTATTTTGAACATAGATCCGTGCTGATTTGTTCATGTATGACAACCAGTCATACATGATTCATGTGCGAAAGCAAAATATTTACATTTTGCAGTCTTCTAATGTAACATACATGTACGAGCATGATGTTAACATTGAATAAATGAATTTTACTCATCATGCACCACCGTACCGTGGACATGCACAAAATAATTTTTCATTTGACAGTATAAATTTTGTTATGGGAATTTCTACACCGTCTGAGACCTGAAGGGGGGAGTCCAGTGCACCCCCTTGGCCTATCTACCACACTTCTACTGATTCAAATGAAATGAAATTACACATGCAGATTCATTGTCAAAAATGATGATTTTACATGGTCATGAGCGGTTGATATATCCTCAGTACGAAAAGTGAAATAGAAAAATATGGCCCCGAGGTCTACTGGACCGCCCCCTCATGTCTCTGAGGGTTAAGTTGTAAGCACTGCTGCTGATTATTGAATAAAATCTCAGGGAAATGGTGGTATACGAAATAAAATGTAACAAATGCAAAGACCGCTGCGTCTGAAGCACAATAAGAAAACTGCATACTAGAAAATCTTAAATCAAAGAATTCGTCAACGTATAAACATTTCAAGATATGCCAAACCAATGACCAAAAGATGCCAGTGTCAAAGATCATGATAGATTCCGTGAGGCCACACAAATTAAGAATTTGAACCCATATATCCAACAAAAATGAGCTATCAGATTTTGAATTTCTGTGTACATAGTACTTCCTAGTCTTGTTATCTTGTATAACTTGAGAATGAAGTCATAACTCCGAAATATTATTTCAACACTAATAAAATATTATAATTCTAACAAACATTTTATTCAATATTCAGCAGCAAGGCTTACAACATAATTCATAATGCCCTGGGGACTACTGAATGAATGTGAGAAGGTAATATTTCTTATTTGAATAAAATTATACATTTAGACTTGGCGACCCGGTCGGATTCTACATCCTGGGAAGAAGCAGTGTCCGCAGACTGTCGGCCTTTCGCCTCAAGGAAGCAGACGTCCTCGATCGGAACATCTGGAGGCATTTCATGAAAAATCATCGCCAAACCCAACTGAGGCGGAGAAAAGGACGTTCAACAGATAAAGTAAAAAGTCATTTTTTAGTTCCTTAGTGCAATTCTCCTACTGCTAACACTAAAACAATTTTGCGTGTACTGCATCCCTCGCCTAAACATGCTGTGTATTTTGCAAAAAGGCTACTTGTAGATTGCAATTCCTCATCCATTTTATGATCAACAATCAAATTGATTACCGGTCCAAATTCATCAGCTCCCACCTGCTCAAGTGTTATAATCTACACACTTCACATGCAGGTGAGGGATGCAGTACACGCAAAATTGTTTTAGTGTTAGCAGTAGGAGAATTGCACTAGGGAACTAAAAAAATTACTTTTTACTTTTTGGCACTATAATTCCACAATTATAACACTTTTACTTTTCCTCCTCCTCTTATGAGTGATCGAAAATCCACTATTTACTCATTTCTCGATCGAGTTTTTCAAGTGCTTCATTGCACTCAGTTTCGCTACTGCATCGCCTTTTTACATGCTTAATGCTAATTTCAACATAATCATATTTTGCATGGTTCGGAACGAAAGTATCCCTGCGAAGTGAAAAACCGGAATGTATCTCCTTCTCGCACCTCGCATCTTAAAAAATATTTCCGCTAATGAAGTGCTAGTTTGAACATGGTAGTACTGTCTGACAGAATTTCAAAAATTCAATGTTCCACGACGTAAATTATATTAAAAGAGCAAGACTGCCTATATTTCACGACCACCTCGGATCGCGTCTTCAGGACAGAGACTGACATCGATATCTCTAGATGAACTGAATATCATTCGCCAGACAATTTGATAGACAGAGTCGATAATGAACAATAAAAGAATACGGCAATTAAGACAATGCGATAATACGAGTAACAAATGAAGAGAATAAAATTTTTTTGGACGAACCAAAAATTCTTGAAACCGAGAGGAACTACCACAAGAGACTTTTCCTGGAAGCGTGGCATTCAAAAAGCCAACAAACTCTAAATTGATGTGAGTTAACTGTCCCTTCTGTATATAATAACCTGTAACTTTTGATTTTATTCTCTTCATTTGTTACTCGTATTACCGCATTGTCTTAATTGCCGTATTCTTTTATTGTTCATTATCGACTCTGTCTATCAAATTGTCTGGCGAATGATATTCAGTTCATTTAGAGATATCGATGTCAGTCTCTGTCCTGAAGACGCGATCCGAGGTGGTCGTGAAATATCGGCAGTCTTGCTCTTTTAATATAATTTACGTCGTGGAACATTGAATTTTTGAAGTGCTAGTATCTACAAAATTAAGAGTTTGATTTTCTGATATTTCTATGAAAAGTTTTATTGCATTATTTACACTGTTGAACGTAGTAAAAGTCGCTTCGAAATTAATTGAAGGATATGAATGAATAAATATATGAGCATTGTTTATACTCGGAAGAACATTAGATGCGGTGCCTTTCTTCCATGTGGTCGAGATGTCATTTATCCACTCTCATTCTTTTTTGTGCTTTGTGTCTTGCAAGAATGCAGAGTGTACCTATATTTTAAAAGTCCTGGATTTGACCCGACCAATCTTTGAACCAAGGTCTCTCGGACGCATAGCGAGCACTCTGTCACATCATCAATATATCTAACATGTGAGTCAGGAATCATGTAAGGTGTGGGCCGCCATATTAGGATCTGTGACGTATTTTGTCACATTTTGATGAAAAAAACAGGGGCAGAATGTGACACATGCCGGTGCGCAGAAGATTGGCAGTTATCAATTTTTCCTTAAAGGCTGATTATATAAGTAGAGCATTTGACGTAATATTCATAATATATATCAAACGGGGTTATAATGGGACAAAATCGAGAAAAATCATTAATTTTATTAATTGTTACTAATCATTATTAATGTAGCTACATATGGGTAGCATTATGGGGTTCTCCATAGCACAGAAGCTACGTGCTTGACCTAGCGATCTTGCCGTCCAGAGGTCGAACCCCGAAAGTGTCGTTGGAAGTAGTGAGGAAAGTCATCCGGACTAAAAGGTCACAAATCACACCATTCAAGTCCGCAGTATCGGGGAGTACCGACGTTAGACCATAATTTCATTCCCATAAAGAATTGCCATTGAAGGTGTATAATATTTACACCGAGACTTGGTGTAATAACGAAACAGACCATGGGTAAAACTGCGACACATTTAACTTTGTTTAAAGCGAAAAAATTGCACTCAAACCTTGTAGTCCTATTAAAATTGGTTATTTTTATAGTCTCGAATTCATTTACTATTCATTACTTATGGCAAATATGATTGCATAATAAACACGTACTCGGAATATGTTTCACAATATGAATTCACAGACCACATTATTTCACAGAAAAGAGGAAAACCTTGTTTTCAGTGAATAAATGCCACTCAATTTTATAGCGATTACTATTACCTTTGTTTTGTATTCAGATCAGTAGTAAATAGAAATGCATGCGAGTGCATTATAGGAAGTATACATTCGCAGGGACTCCTCCGATCTGACAATCAAGAAACATATGGCCACATACAATAAATGCTACAATTCAGTCATCACATAACACGTCGATGTCAACTTTGAAAAGTCGGACAAATAGCATCACGATTTGCCTAGAGCAAGTGGAAGTCGCCATTTGGAGCAAGGAACGGTGTAAATATCAATCTTGCATATCCCTAATACAAATGATCATCAAAGAATAAAGGAACATTAGAATAATGATCTCCTGGAAAACAGGACCTCGTTATTTCATTCAAACGGAGTTAATGCTCCTCTGTGACTTAGTTCATATTTTGTCAGAATATTTTTTGCGAATTTCTCACATTTTGTCACGTTTTGTCACATCGGCCCACTCCTGTCATGTTATGATTTTCCTTAAGCCTATTTACTGCCAAAGTTTCTACCCTTTTCATGAAAAGCACCGCAGAGGGTGGGCTGTAATGGGCTCACATAGGATAGCTCTTAATTAGCAAATAATATTTATCGTTGCATTTAATTTCGCAAATATATCATTTTTTTGTGTCTAGCTATATTTTTTCTATCTCTTAATCCTCTTAATCAATGCTCATTACCGTATGGTGCTTAAGTTGAGATTTGATACTTGTTTAATTATTAAGAGTTAAGTGGGAGTGCGCTGCAGTCCTAACCTAACCTAATAATTAACTTATAATTAATGTAACAGTGCACTCCTGATAGATACTCGCAGTAAGAAGGTAGGACTTTGAAACATTGACTATTCCATTAAATCACAATCTTCACACGAACAAATTCAATCAAGAAGTCTCAGTTAGCGGCTGAGGACAGTTAGGAGGTTATCAGCAGAGTTCCAATACAACACATGAGTTACAGAGGAGCTCCGAGAGGCGGAGCACGGCAACTCAATCAATGGTCAGTCACCTTTGAGAGTGATGCTTGCTGCTTTTCTCAAGAACACGCGGTATGTAGTGTAGATATGTTATCTCGCTTTCTTGTTCTTCCTTCACACTGGGCTTGCCCCTTATATAGTCCATGTTGCCCGGCACCGTTTGTTTCAATGTGTTGTCTTGCTTTTTCCATGGAGTCCACATGTCACTTCCATGATACCACCACGTCAATTATTTGCTCACTCATTCCGTCTTTGCTTCTTCCTTTTAATCCGGGTGGATTAGGCTTTGGCCATTCTGAACTTTTAGCTTTTGACGCTATTTAATTCTCTCTCTCTCGGCAATTCTCTCTCGGCAATTCTCTCTCTACCTAATTGTATTTTAATTTCTAACTTTCTAGATAATTAGATTATTTATTTCCTATCAATACTGTATATATTAATTTTATCAACTGTACCTTACTACTAATTATTTCTACTGTACTACTGTATGGGATGTATCATTCGCTGGAGTGTGATCCCTAATGTCTCTATCCTAATATTTCGGATTACACTTGGACGGCGAAATGAGCACTTAGCAGAACATAGGAAAGAGGTAATAAAGAAGCTTACATCGTAGTTGTATCTTCACTATCTGGAGGTGAAATCAATTCCATAAATTCCAGCACGCCTTGATGACTCTGATAATGCTCAACAATGTTCTGCAAAAGAAATTGGAGAATGTTCACACAGTTCATGGAAGATAGTCGACGCACTAACCTCAAGGTAATATTGCAAATCCAGACGGCGCTGTTCGATGACTTTTGTGTTGAATTTCAAAACCTTTTTAGGAGGAAATGGTGGCAATTTGTGGGTACTTCGCGCGTTATGGAATTTCCGCATCTGAAGAGGAAAATTCAATTAGAAAGTTATTCTTCTCATGAAAAAAGCAAGAGAATGACTCAATTACTTATCAGCCATGTATCCGCAAATGCCGTGATACATTGTGTGTATTAATTTAAAAGCTACAATCCAAATTTACTTTTTATTGAAAGAATAGGGTACAAAATACAAATGCTTCGGACAGCCAACTGTGGCCCCTATCAAGTGAAGGCTCCTCGTTTGTGGAACGATGTGGTTTTTATATTATTACTATCTTTCTCCTTCAAGAAATCGAACCTTTGGATTGTGGTTTGACTTTATATTGCTCGGAAGAACATTTTTCTGTTTCATCGACTGCAATTATATATTACTATTTATTCCAATGATTTCTCATAATAAAGCGTCCCACATGTTCAAAGTGCATGCACCATCGAAGTATTTCCTTGAATTTTAATAAATTCACAATTCTTGTCTATTAAGCGTTAAAGTCTGCTGAAGATTCAGCGTTGCCAGCGGGCCTCAAGACCCCATCCGCGCAGGCAGTGTATTGATGCGCTGTAGTATAAATGAAGGTCTGAAATCAAGGCTATGATATACTAGGAAATTGTATCCGCAAGGACTTACTTTTGTTACGTGAGGACAACATATTCATTGTTCCTGGAAACTATCCACTAAACAGTGGACTGGTGAAATTTGTTTCGTAGAAAATGTTTACGAAAGGAAAGTTTCTGTTGCTGGAAACTTGTCTCTAATCTGGTCTATAAAAATAAAAAGCAAATTTGTTTCAGTAGTAACATACGGATAATATTACCTTATTATAAAAAGGTCAGTATGCAAATTATCTCGTATTTGTCAGATAAATTTCACACGCTTTAGAATATTCATGTGTCAAATAAGATCTCAATACTATGACAAGTTGTTAATAATCAAACGTCTATAATTGTGATACTCTATACGATGATTAAAGCATAGGAACTGATATAAAACGTCATAACAGTCACATAACCTGACTTTCGCGCACGTGAGCCAATTTAGAAATGTATCGACCTATTTGTTTCTTTTGAGCTAAGTGATGCGAATGACCATTTTATCTCAACCACATCGATAACAGGTTCCGCGCTAATTATGTTTTATGCTTAAACTAAGTTACTATTATTATTATCATAAGTGAATAAAAACACGTTATTTCAACCTCAACAAAACATTCCAATCGATATAACTCACAAATACTAGTTAGAAAATTCGGACATCAAATCAAAGTCACTTTCAGCTATAGGCCTACCTGCGTATTTATCGATTGCCTAAAAGTTTAATCAAGTTAAATAAAGTCAAAGAAGTAGTTCTAGTAGAAAAATGTTTAATTGTATATTTACAAGAAATGAGTTACTGGAACTTTAAAAAATATGTCTCTTCTAAATGTATAATCCCAAGCAAAAGAAAATTTTTCTGAGACCTTGATCCGCGCAGGTTCCGCGCACGCGCAGCTCAAACCCCTCATCCGCGCAGCGGTGGCAACGCTGAGATTACATGGCTGACAGAGAAATTCCAGAAGAAGAACGTATTAGATTAGTCAAACCGGGTTTCATGTGATTGATGAAATATCTAATTGATTCTAAATTAATAAAATATTAACTCGGGCGTAGAATAAAATGCAATATAAACACGCCAGTAGTAAGCAAAACTCCACTTCTGGACCGCGCAAGATGGCGGCCATCGCTGCGTCCCCCCCCCTCTGGCACGGCAGAGTGTCGTGGTCGGCCGCCGTGGTGCTTCGTGTCTGAGTCCCCCCCCTCTGGAACGACAGAGGTTGTGGTCTGTCGTGGTGTGCCGGCCGGGTGGGTCCACGTTCACAACATGTTCGCTGACGTCCCCCCCCCCTCTGCAACAACAGAGTGTGAGACTCGGGTGCGTTGGTCCGACCGCCTGGTTGACGTGGGCGACCGTCTAGGTTGACGTGGGCGACCGCCAGGATTAGTCTTGAGGCTATAGTGTGTGATGTTTTTGGTGCAATCTGCTGAATGTTGGGTTGTAAAATGGGTTGTTTCGAGTGGAAGGAGTGGTCGGATGAGAAAACGGAGGTCAGATTCGGATTCAGCGTGAAATTCTGCATCGGTAGGGTGAGTTTCAAGGCAATCGGCGAGAAAAACTGTTTCTTCAAAATTTTGACATAGAATGTGGGACGTTTTGGTGTGTAGCGCCCAAACGAAGCATCGGATGAGAAAACGGAGTCCAGATTCGGAATCTACGTGAAATTTTGGGTTAGGAAGGATGTTTCCAGCGAAATCGGAGAGAAAAAATTTTCGGCTGACGTCCCCCCCCCCTCTGGACAGCTTGCTTCGATTTTGGCTTCTAGTGGACGGATTTTGTCGTGCGATAGCTCGTTTGAAAGCTAAGAGTGAGACAAATTCAGTGAAACAATCGGCTTGTTCCTATCTGTCTTCGTTCAAAAGTTAGAGCGGTTACAAGATTTTAGGTCGGAGCTCGCTTACCTGAAAAAATCCTAAGTGTCAGAGTGACTTTGTATGGGTAAAAATTTGAAAATTTTCCAAAGTGTGGAATTTCGACCTGGGACCGTCACCAAAACATTTTTCATCAAATTTCACTGACCTCCCCCCCCCCCTCTGGACAGCTTGCTTCGATTTTGGCTTCTAGTGGACGGATTTTGTCGTGCGATAGCTCGTTTGAAAGCTAAGAGTGAGACAAATTCAGTGAAACAATCGGCTTGTTCCTATCTGTCTTCGTTCAAAAGTTAGAGCGGTTACAAGATTTTAGGTCGGAGCTCGCTTACCTGAAAAAATCCTAAGTGTCAGAGTGACTTTGTATGGGTAAAATTTTGAAAATTTTCCAAAGTGTGGAATTTCGACCTGGGACCGTCACCAAAACATTTTTCATCAAATTTCGCTGACCCCCCCCCCCCGACAACAATCTTCTAACTTTGGTTCTAGTGGACGGATTTTGTCTTACAGCTACTCGTTTGAAAGAGGAGAAAAAACTGCTCGACAACATTTTTTGTTGCGAGTCAATCGGACCAGCCGTTCACAAGTTAGAGCGGTTACAAGATTTTAGGTCGGAGCTCGCTCACCTGAAAAATCCTAAGTGTCAGAGTGACTTTGTATGGGTAAAAATTTGAAAATTTTCCAAAGTGTGGAATTTCGACCTGGGACCGTCACCAAAACATTTTTCATCAAATTTCACTGACCTCCCCCCCCCCTCTGGACAGCTTGCTTCGATTTTGGCTTCTAGTGGACGGATTTTGTCGTGCGATAGCTCGTTTGAAAGCTAAGAGTGAGACAAATTCAGTGAAACAATCGGCTTGTTCCTATCTGTCTTCGTTCAAAAGTTAGAGCGGTTACAAGATTTTAGGTCGGAGCTCGCTTACCTGAAAAAATCCTAAGTGTCAGAGTGACTTTGTATGGGTAAAATTTTGAAAATTTTCCAAAGTGTGGAATTTCGACCTGGGACCGTCACCAAAACATTTTTCATCAAATTTCGCTGACGTCCCCCCCCCCCCCTCGTTCGGACAAAATTTCTTGAAACAAACTTTGGTAAAGGTCCCAGGTCAAAATTCGGAAGTTTTAAATTTTTCAAAATTTTCACCACACTGGAGCTCCCACACTTAGGAATTTTTTCACTTGTGGCATGTTACATGGACATGTGCTGGCGGACCAACTTCCCGTGGTCATATGAGAATGGTTCAGGTGTCATATTGTAAAGAATGATGAGACAAATCGTTTGCAACAAACCGCATGTCGCTACGATGAATACTTTCGGAGATAGAGCCATTTTAAGTTTTCTTCCGAGCATATATAAACCCCCGACATCGTAAGTCTGATCACTTCATCGAAAGACGAGGTAAGCGACGGTCGTCGCTCTGAGCTCCCGATATCGGGTGCAAAGGACTCTATCTTTTGAAGTAGGCAAGCTATCTTGCTACTTCAAAGTTTGTATGATAGAGTTTGATAGTGTCTTTACTACTGATAAAATTTTTTAAAAGTAGTATGAGTAGTAAAATGCGGAATTTTTTAAAAATTCTTAATTTTCACTTTTTTCAAAGTTTTAACATATAGACTAAGGTTTTCAAGTATCCTGAGTTCAAATATGCTATCAGATTTGAAATTTAACTCAGTCTAAGGCAGCTTTGAGGGGTTAGATCCCAGCTACTGATCACTACCTTTGACTCGGCGTTCCTGTTACCACTTCGGGGCAGTGACAATGATGTCTTCAGCTGTAAAGAGCGGGTATCGGGGAAGATCTCTCACTTCCCTAGTGATCGGTACAAGGCCTTCGGGCTGTCGACGGGATCGAGTGCCACTCACTACACTCACATCTATCATTCCTCACTAAGTGTTGATATTATGTTGAATGTTGACTAAGTTGAATGTTGAATGATGATATTATGTTCTAGGCTGTATACTACATTCAAATCTGCTATCAGAAATTTAACTAAGGCAGCTTTGAGGGGTTAGATCCCAGCTACTGATCACTACCTTTGACTCGGCGTTCCTGTTACCACTTCGGGGCAGTGACAATGATGTCTTTAGCTGTAAAGAGCGGGTATCGGGGAAGATCTCTCACTTCCCTAGTGATCGGTACAAGGCCTTCGGGCTGTCGACGGGATCGAGTGCCACTCACTACACTCACATCTATCATTCCTCACTAAGTGTTGATATTATGTTGAATGTTGACTAAGTTGAATGTTGAATGATGATATTATGTTCTAGGCTGTATACTACATTCAAATCTGCTATCAGAAATTTAACTAAGGCAGCTTTGAGGGGTTAGATCCCAGCTACTGATCACTACCTTTGACTCGGCGTTCCTGTTACCACTTCGGGGCAGTGACAATGATGTCTTTAGCTGTAAAGAGCGGGTATCGGGGAAGATCTCTCACTTCCCTAGTGATCGGTACAAGGCCTTCGGGCTGTCGACGGGATCGAGTGCCACTCACTACACTCACATCTATCATTCCTGACTAAGTGTAATGCTTTAGGAATATGACTGTACTACATGATTTAAAACTTATACTAATTTCATTATCTTACAGTTAACGAGAAATCTCAGTAACGACAAAAATGGTCAATAACGATAGAAACAAAAAATTTCACATCAAAATGTGCTCTTGTGGACGAATCAACCGCCGAGACGGTCTCAGGGACCACATAAGGAAGGCAGGGGCCGACCACATGGTTATCCTGAATAGGATTGCCTGTGTGAAGTGCAGGGTGCTGTTGGTTGTTGGGCAGGAGGCCGAGTTTTATCGGAGGCATGGTGAGTGTGTAGGAGGGTTGGTGACCGATTTGAGATTTACACAGTTGATTGTGGAAGAGAGGGAGCGAATGTTGGCGAATGTTGCGAATGTTGTTGAGAATGTTGTTGAGAATGCTAGTGGGAATGTTGTTGAGAATGCTAGTGGGAATGCTGTGGAGAATGCTAGTGGGAATGCTGTGGAGAATGAGGTAGAGAATGCTGTGGCCGGTTTGAAGGCTGACAAGTGGCGGAAGAGAGTGTTAGAGAGTGATGATGAGGATGATGTGGATTTGGATAGGGAGCGAGTGAGGAAGTGTGTGAGGAAGTTGAGCTCTTCGTCATCGGAGGTATCCAATATTGTTATTAGCGACCCCCCGAAGAGCTCATCTTCCCCAATAGTGAAGGGTGGTGGGGTACGGAAGCAGTCGGCGCGGTGGGATGAGGACATGGAAAAGAAGCATGTGTCGCAGCAAGCGGCACATGCTTTGTTGGTAGATCGCTACGAAAGTTTGAGGAAGGTGAATGAGAGAACGTTGAGTGAGTTGAGTGAGCTGAAAATGAAGGAGTTGAAATGTAAGGAGGTGGCAGATGAGAATATCCGTATGAGGCGTGTTGTGAAAGAGTTGAAGGAGAATGTGCGAGTGTTGGAAGACAAGAATGATGAGTGTGAGAAGAGGGCGAGTGCTGCGGAGAGGAGAATGGGAGAGGCAGAAGCGAAGTTTGAGGAGATGATGAAGGAGATGAGTGTGTTGAGAGCGAGGAATGTTGAGTTGGAGAGGACTGTGGCTCGGCGGGGTGATGAGAGGCAGGCGTGTGAGAAGTTGGAGCGCATGAGGGATGAGTGGGAACGTGTGAATGAGGATCGTTTGTTTGAATTTCACATCCCTATTCGGGATAACCATCTGGCCGGCGAAGTCCTCGTCAATAAAAGCCTGGACGAATCAATTATTTGCTATCATGGACATCCGAGCAAGAAATGCCTCCACGCTACACTAAGAATGCGCGGGCATCTCCACAAATTTTCAATCAGGAAGCCCGCGAGACTGCCTAAGGATGACTAACTTGGTAAGTGAAAAAGTAAATAAGATAGTATATCCTATTCTAATACATATCATTTTCATTGCAGATCTTTGCCTGCCTTCACCACCCCATCAATTTACTCCCGAGAACGAACCATCGGCTCTCTTAAGGGCCACCTAGGGGCAAGACATGATAGAACCTCCACGCGGTTTGCCCTGGGCAGTCTTCGGACTGGCGAATACTATCATTAAGTTGAATCTGCTATCAGTCAACTTGAACGTTGCGTCGCGTTAGAGGGGTATATAAACCACTGCCTCTCATTTCATTTCATTTCAATCATGCAGACGCCGAACAGTCAAGTCAGCTCTCCTCGCGGACCGCAGTTAAGGCCGCGAAATTTATTTGAGGAGTTCGTCAGGCTAGAGGAGCAAGACAGAGTCCACAACAATCTTGCTCGGATTGGCAATCCGATGACAGCAACTGCTGCCAATCCAACGGAATGGCGCTACATTCCACTCTATACTCACATGCCAGTTAGTGTGGAAGTCGACAGTGCTACCAAAGAGAGAGTCTTTGACTCTCTCAGCAGAATTGGTAGGCTGTAGGATGACGACTCCCGAGAACGAACCATCGGCTCTCTTAAGGGCCACCATGGGGCAAGACATGATAGAACCTCCTCGCGGTTTGCCCTGGGCAGTCTTCGGACTGGCGAATACTATCATTAAGTTGAATCTGCTATCAGTCAACTTGAACGTTGCAAATGAAGTTCGGTGTAATACTTCCTTTCGACGGGCGTTCCTGTAAAGGGCGGCGGTGAAACCCGTAGCTATGTATACCGCAAGGGACATTCGGCAATGGTCAATCTTGTTAAACCTCTCTGCGTCATGTTTGCAAGTGATTGCCTCTGTCTCAACGTAGTATGCATTCGCGCCAGGGCGACATTTAGCCAACTGTCGAAGGTTGCCTAAAACTTTCCATTGCATACGTTATGAGAACCATGAGTTCTACCTGTCTCTATCAATGAGACGAATTGATGAATGGAATGAAATGGGAGGACACTCACGCGCCACACGCAACATAACACACTTCTCTCTTCCGTAGTCTAACAAGCTCTTTACACATGGATCGCAGTCGATTGCTATCCCTGTATCAGAAGTGTAAGCTATCTTAATTTATTTGACACTATTTTATCTACCATCATCGTCCATATGAAATGTTTTTAGATTTACAAGTTAGACTAAGCGTGCTACTATTTCCAAATGAAAAAGTATACATGGTTAAATCATCCACTTAAGCCCATCCATAGTCTAACAAGCTCTTTACACATGGATCGCAGTCGATTGCTATCCCTGTATCAGAAGTGTAAGCTATCTTAATTTATTTGACACTATTTTATCTACCATCATCGTCCATATGAAATGTTTTTAGATTTACAAACGGGTCCCGTAACTAAGGGACCCGTTACTAAGGGTCGGGCCCCTTTAGAGAATATATAAGAAGGAGTTTGAATGTAGATGAATTATACCGTTGAAGAAGACTACTCAGATACAATATGGCAGTAGCCGGTGAAGTAACGATATCTACAACGTCAGCATCAACGTCAGCATCAACGTCAGCATCTATTTTCTTCCCATTGCTTCGGGATCGAGTACCTGCAATGGTGTATCGAGATATTCCCCTTTTCGCTGGGGATGTGATCCTATCAGATAAGATATCATGTGTGGTGGTCAAGCGGGCTGTGGTACAGACAGAGACTCACATATTTCCAACTACGATTGACACTTTTTATTTTACTAAATCACCTGTATATCGTATACATTCAAGTACGAATGACCCACCGGAGAAGCCACTATACATGGAACGAGATGTGCCTATGTACGAAGGGGATGTAATTCTGGGGTACTCCCCTACAAGAATGATGATACGTCGTGCACCAGGATGGGTGGATGATGGAAGGTGGATGGGGGCGTATGTGGAAGTTGAACATCATTCAAAGCCACTCATGGACCCACCGTATGAGACGCAACGATTCCGTCTAGATGGTGAAGCATGGATTCGTGTCATTCCCAACGGATGGTACAGAGACATTGATGAAGAGAGAGGTGATTATAAGTCCTTTAGTGAAATAAGTGGAGAATTTGTATTTCAATGAACTTTTATGTATATATTGAATGAACTTTTATTGAATAAACATACTTCATACATGTGATCATTTTCCTTTGAGTTATACTATAATGAATAGGATGGTATTAGAAGAAGATGGATATGGGTATAAATAAGTTAAGTGAAAATAGATGGGAATATAATCATCATGAGTGAGGTTCCAGAGTGTGAGGTTCCAGAGTGTGAGGTACGTTATCCAATACGTCATTGGAAAGGTAAATTTTGGCAATATCACCGTACCATTCCATTATTTCATGGAGACAAGATAATTTCAGAGACGAAGAACTGTGTAGTGATATCACGCCGTAAGATAGAATTGGAAAATGAAATAATTCCAACGTATATTGACACATTCTATTTTGAAGTAACACCGACATATCAGCATCCAATTACAACAACGGTGGAGAAACCGAAAGACTGTCTTTATTTTGAACGTGATTACATTCCAATGTATGAAGGAGATGTAGTTATATCATGGAATCCTACAGAAACATGTATTCGACGTTCTCCAGGTAGAAAGCGTGAAGATGGAGGAGGTTTGGCACGGGCTATGTATATAGTATATCAACATACTCCAGAAGTGTATAAACGACCGAAATTGACACGACGATTTCGTTTGGATATTGAGAAGAAGGTGTGGGTTCAGATTCTTCATACTGATACATTGACTGACATTGAATGGACGGGTGGACAAACGAGGTGATTTCAGGGTCCCCTGAAGGGGACCCATGAAGGGATCGGGTCCTTTGAGAGATGTATATAAGAGTGGATGAAATGAGTGTCACAATCATAATCATGGTAGAAACAAGAGAAGAGTTGAGAGTAAGGCAGCGTGAGGAGATGAAGACCATCAAACAAATGATTGAAAGATATAAGAGGAGAGCCTATAAATCGAAGAATCCAGAGAAGATCAGAGAGTGTGAGGACACATGCGACTTTGTGCTGAAAGCGACGATAGTGAGTCATCAACGACAATCAAATTATTGGAGAGATGGATTGTGGAAGGGACCCGATAGAGGACCCGATACCTTTTAGAGGACCTGATACCTTTTAGAGGACCCGATCCACTAAAAACTGTATATAAATGACTTTTGAAATCATTTACTTCATATTTTGACTTGAGCTAGTGAACATGCCCGACGTAACGATGATCCAACCTTTACGGATTCGCATTCCCGAAGTGTTAGTGCCAGAGAGCGACGAGGAAGACTGGCCAACTGATCTTCCGTCTGGATGGGGATCGTGGCCCGATTTGAGTGAATTGACTGATGAAGGACTTCCAGAGTTGGTGACGCCTACCCCGATGGACAATCTTCCTCCAAGGTTTTCACCAGACATTACACAGTTGGACAGATTTTTAAATTCACCATCTTCCAGTCGGACGAATTTTAGTGAAATGACGGATGAAGAGTGGGTGACGTACGAAAAGGAGAAGGAGAAGGAGAATAATCCACCTAACTCGAGGGCAGGATCTCCGGTGGTCCCATTGGGATTACGTATGCTTATCCCACAATTGCCGCATCGACAGTTTCATGGACGCATTTCATCAGAATCAAATATACGACGTGAGGTGGATTTGGTGGATGAAGCGTTGGTGCATGCCATTGATATGAACAGTGTTTTCTCATGATTTACTTTCTCATGATTTACTTTCTCGTGTGTGCTTCTTCAATAAACTTACATGGTAAGCCTTGATTCTTTTGAATGAAAGGGTATGGGATGTAGAAGTTTAAGTAATCATATACATAGCAGATTGTATGAATCATGCCATGTTATAGACGAAGACGAAGACGTCAGAGAGGGGGTATTCTTTTACCTCTAGCGGGAATGCTTGGTAAACATTTTGCAGGAACTATTACAAAGGGTGTTTCACGACATATAGCAAGGAAAGCCATTAGACGTATTAAGCGAAAGCGCTAAGTAACAGTGAATGGAATGTTATTATGACAATGCCATATCGTACTAGACGAAGACGAAGACGAAGACGACGTCAGAGGGGTGGTCTTATCATTTCAATTTTACCACGTGTCCTTAATAAAGTAATGAAAGTAATGACACATCGAGATCTAGGTGCAGGTCCTACATTGCTGCATAGATTTGGTGACGAATAAGATTTACTAGTTTGCAATTTAGACTAAGCGTTCTATTATTTGTAAATGAAAGATATAGTTTCAATAGTTTACACGTTAAAAATAAAAATTCAATAGTGTGTATGTTAAGAATAAAGTTCTATCTGTTTGTATGTTAGAAATAAAATGAAGTTTCATCAGTTTACAAGTTAAGAATAAAGTTTTATCTGTTTGTATGTTAGAAATAAAACAAAGTTTCAACGGTTAACAAGTTAAAAATAAAGTTTCAATAGTTTACAAGTTAAAACTAATGTTTCAATAGTGCGTATGTTAAGAATAAAGTTTTATCTGTTTATATGTTAGAAATAAAATGAAGTTTCGCCAGTTTACAAGTTAAGAATAAATTTTATCTACTTGTATGTTAGAATTAAAACAAAGTTTCAACCGTTTACAGGTTAAAAATAAAGTTTCAATAGTTAACACGTTAAAAATAAAGTTTCAATAGTGTGTATGTTAAGAATAAAGTTCTATCTGTTTCTATGTTAGAAATAAAATGAAGGTTCATCAGTTTACAAGTTAAGAATAAAGTTTTATCTGTTTGTATGTTAGAAATAAAACAAAGTTTCAACCGTTAACAAGTTAAAAATAAAGTTTCAATAGTTTGCAAGTTAAAACTAATGTTTCAATAGTGCGTATGTTAAGAATAAAGTTTTATCTGTTTCTATGTTAGAAATAAAATGAAGTTTCGCCAGTTTACAAGTTAAGAATAAATTTTATCTGCTTGTATGTTAGAATTAAAACAAAGTTTCAACCGTTTACAAGTTAAAAATGAAGTTTCAATAGTGTATATGTTAAGAATAAAGTTCTATCTGTTTATATGTTAGAAATAAAAATGAAGGTTCACCAGTTTACAAGTTAAGAATAAAGTTTTATCTGCTTGTATGTCAGAAATGAAATAAAGTTTCACCAGTTTACAAGTTAAAAATGAAGTTTCAATAGTGTGTACGTTAGAAATAAAGTTTCAATAGTGTGTATGTTAAGAATAAAGTTTTATCTGTTTGTATGTTAGAATTAAAAAACCGGTTTCAACCGTATACAAGTTAAAAATAAAGTTTCAATAGTTAACACGTTAAAAATAAAGTTTCAATAGTGTGTATGTTAAGAATAAAGTTCTATCTGCTTCTATGTTAGAAATAAAATGAAGTTTCATCAGTTTACAAGTTAATAATAAAGTTGTATCTGTTTGTATGTTAGACATAAAATAAAGTTTTAGCTGTTTGTATGTTAAAAATAAAATAAAGTTTCAATAGTGTGTATGTTAAGATTAAAGTTCTATCTGCTTCTATGTTAGAAATAAAATGAAGTTTCATCAGTTTACAAGTTAATAATAGAGTTTTATCTGTTTGTATGTTAGACATAAAACAAAGTTTCAACCGTTAACAAGTTAAAAATAAAGTTTCAGATTAAAATAAAGTTTCAATAGTGTGTATGATGGAAATAAAGTTTAAGCGCTTTGTGCGTTAAAAATAAAGTTTCAACATTGTGTACGTTAAGAATAAAGTTCTATCTGTTTATATGTTAGAAATAAAATGAAGTTTCGCCAGTTTACAAGTTAAGAATAAATTTTATCTGCTTGTATGTTAGAATTAAAACAAAGTTTCAACCGTTTACAGGTTAAAAATAAAGTTTCAATAGTTAACACGTTAAAAATAAAGTTTCAATAGTGTGTATGTTAAGAATAAAGTTCTATCTGTTTCTATGTTAGAAATAAAATGAAGGTTCATCAGTTTACAAGTTAAGAATAAAGTTTTATCTGTTTGTATGTTAGACATAAAACAAAGTTTCAACCGTTAACAAGTTAAAAATAAAGTTTCAATAGTTTACAAGTTAAAACTAATGTTTCAATAGTGCGTATGTTAAGAATAAAGTTTTATCTGTTTCTATGTTAGAAATAAAATGAAGCTTCACCAGTTTACAAGTTAAGAATAAAGTTTTATCAGCTTGTATGTTAGAAATAAAATGAAGTTTCACCAGTTTACAATTTAAAAATAAAGTTTCAATAGTGTGTACGTTAGAAATAAAGTTTCAACCGTTTACAAGTTGAAAAATAAAGTTTTAACAGTGTCTACGTTAGAAATAAAGTTTTATCTGTTTGTAAAGTACGATCGTAGGATTTACTAGTTTGCAAGTTAGACTCAGCATTCTACTAGTTGTAAATGAAAATATCGTTTCAACAGTTTACAGATTAAAATAAACTTTTAACAGTGTGTACGTTAGAAATAAAGTTTTAGCTGTTTATATGTTAGAAACAAAATAAAGTTTCAACAGTTTACAAGTTGAAAAATAAAGTTTCAACAGTGTGTACGTTAGAAATAAATGAAAGTAAAAACTTCATCGTATGAGTATTCAAAGCATGTTTTGTAAATCAAATGTGTGTAGTCCTGACATGATAGAATCGCGTTAGAAATAAAGTTTCAGCCGTTTACAAGTTAAAAATAAAGTTTCAACGGTGTGTACGTTAGAAATAAAGTTTTAGCTGTTTATATGTTAGAAACAAAATAAAGTTTCAACAGTTTACAAGTTGAAAAATAAAGTTTCAACAGTGTGTACGTTAGAAATAAATGAAAGTAAAAACTTCATCGTATGAGTATTCAAAGCATGTTTTGTAAATCAATTGTGTGTAGTCCTGACATGATAGAATTAAGCTTGACAAACGCGTTTTGTCAAGTTTGATTCTATCATGTCAGGACTACACACAATTGATTTACAAAACATGCTTTGAATACTCATACGATGAAGTTTTTACTTTCATTTATTTCTAACGTACACACTGTTGAAACTTTATTTTTCAACTTGTAAACTGTTGAAACTTTATTTTGTTTCTAACATATAAACAGCTAAAACTTTATTTCTAACGTACACACCGTTGAAACTTTATTTTTAACTTGTAAACGGCTGAAACTTTATTTCTAACGCGATTCTATCATGTCAGGACTACACACATTTGATTTACAAAACATGCTTTGAATACTCATACGATGAAGTTTTTACTTTCATTTATTTCTAACGTACACACTGTTGAAACTTTATTTTTCAACTTGTAAACTGTTGAAACTTTATTTTGTTTCTAACATATAAACAGCTAAAACTTTATTTCTAACGTACACACTGTTAAAAGTTTATTTTAATCTGTAAACTGTTGAAACGATATTTTCATTTACAACTAGTAGAATGCTGAGTCTAACTTGCAAACTAGTAAATCCTACGATCGTACTTTACAAACAGATAAAACTTTATTTCTAACGTAGACACTGTTAAAACTTTATTTTTCAACTTGTAAACGGTTGAAACTTTATTTCTAACGTACACACTATTGAAACTTTATTTTTAAATTGTAAACTGGTGAAACTTCATTTTATTTCTAACATACAAGCTGATAAAACTTTATTCTTAACTTGTAAACTGGTGAAGCTTCATTTTATTTCTAACATAGAAACAGATAAAACTTTATTCTTAACATACGCACTATTGAAACATTAGTTTTAACTTGTAAACTATTGAAACTTTATTTTTAACTTGTTAACGGTTGAAACTTTGTTTTATGTCTAACATACAAACAGATAAAACTTTATTCTTAACTTGTAAACTGATGAACCTTCATTTTATTTCTAACATAGAAACAGATAGAACTTTATTCTTAACATACACACTATTGAAACTTTATTTTTAACGTGTTAACTATTGAAACTTTATTTTTAACCTGTAAACGGTTGAAACTTTGTTTTAATTCTAACATACAAGCAGATAAAATTTATTCTTAACTTGTAAACTGGCGAAACTTCATTTTATTTCTAACATATAAACAGATAGAACTTTATTCTTAACGTACACAATGTTGAAACTTTATTTTTAACGCACAAAGCGCTTAAACTTTATTTCCATCATACACACTATTGAAACTTTATTTTAATCTGAAACTTTATTTTTAACTTGTTAACGGTTGAAACTTTGTTTTATGTCTAACATACAAACAGATAAAACTCTATTATTAACTTGTAAACTGATGAAACTTCATTTTATTTCTAACATAGAAGCAGATAGAACTTTAATCTTAACATACACACTATTGAAACTTTATTTTATTTTTAACATACAAACAGCTAAAACTTTATTTTATGTCTAACATACAAACAGATACAACTTTATTATTAACTTGTAAACTGATGAAACTTCATTTTATTTCTAACATAGAAGCAGATAGAACTTTATTCTTAACATACACACTATTGAAACTTTATTTTTAACGTGTTAACTATTGAAACTTTATTTTTAACTTGTATACGGTTGAAACCGGTTTTTTAATTCTAACATACAAACAGATAAAACTTTATTCTTAACATACACACTATTGAAACTTTATTTCTAACGTACACACTATTGAAACTTCATTTTTAACTTGTAAACTGGTGAAACTTTATTTCATTTCTGACATACAAGCAGATAAAACTTTATTCTTAACTTGTAAACTGGTGAACCTTCATTTTTATTTCTAACATATAAACAGATAGAACTTTATTCTTAACATATACACTATTGAAACTTCATTTTTAACTTGTAAACGGTTGAAACTTTGTTTTAATTCTAACATACAAGCAGATAAAATTTATTCTTAACTTGTAAACTGGCGAAACTTCATTTTATTTCTAACATAGAAACAGATAAAACTTTATTCTTAACATACGCACTATTGAAACATTAGTTTTAACTTGCAAACTATTGAAACTTTATTTTTAACTTGTTAACGGTTGAAACTTTGTTTTATTTCTAACATACAAACAGATAAAACTTTATTCTTAACTTGTAAACTGATGAACCTTCATTTTATTTCTAACATAGAAACAGATAGAACTTTATTCTTAACATACACACTATTGAAACTTTATTTTTAACGTGTTAACTATTGAAACTTTATTTTTAACCTGTAAACGGTTGAAACTTTGTTTTAATTCTAACATACAAGTAGATAAAATTTATTCTTAACTTGTAAACTGGCGAAACTTCATTTTATTTCTAACATATAAACAGATAAAACTTTATTCTTAACATACGCACTATTGAAACATTAGTTTTAACTTGTAAACTATTGAAACTTTATTTTTAACTTGTTAACCGTTGAAACTTTGTTTTATTTCTAACATACAAACAGATAAAACTTTATTCTTAACTTGTAAACTGATGAAACTTCATTTTATTTCTAACATACAAACAGATAGAACTTTATTCTTAACATACACACTATTGAATTTTTATTTTTAACGTGTAAACTATTGAAACTATATCTTTCATTTACAAATAATAGAACGCTTAGTCTAAATTGCAAACTAGTAAATCTTATTCGTCACCAAATCTATGCAGCAATGTAGGACCTGCACCTAGATCTCGATGTGTCATTACTTTCATTACTTTATTAAGGACACGTGGTAAAATTGAAATGATAAGACCACCCCTCTGACGTCGTCTTCGTCTTCGTCTTCGTCTAGTACGATATGGCATTGTCATAATAACATTCCATTCACTGTTACTTAGCGCTTTCGCTTAATACGTCTAATGGCTTTCCTTGCTATATGTCGTGAAACACCCTTTGTAATAGTTCCTGCAAAATGTTTACCAAGCATTCCCGCTAGAGGTAAAAGAATACCCCCTCTCTGACGTCTTCGTCTTCGTCTATAACATGGCATGATTCATACAATCTGCTATGTATATGATTACTTAAACTTCTACATCCCATACCCTTTCATTCAAAAGAATCAAGGCTTACCATGTAAGTTTATTGAAGAAGCACACACGAGAAAGTAAATCATGAGAAAGTAAATCATGAGAAAACACTGTTCATATCAATGGCATGCACCAACGCTTCATCCACCAAATCCACCTCACGTCGTATATTTGATTCTGATGAAATGCGTCCATGAAACTGTCGATGCGGCAATTGTGGGATAAGCATACGTAATCCCAATGGGACCACCGGAGATCCTGCCCTCGAGTTAGGTGGATTATTCTCCTTCTCCTTCTCCTTTTCGTACGTCACCCACTCTTCATCCGTCATTTCACTAAAATTCGTCCGACTGGAAGATGGTGAATTTAAAAATCTGTCCAACTGTGTAATGTCTGGTGAAAACCTTGGAGGAAGATTGTCCATCGGGGTAGGCGTCACCAACTCTGGAAGTCCTTCATCAGTCAATTCACTCAAATCGGGCCACGATCCCCATCCAGACGGAAGATCAGTTGGCCAGTCTTCCTCGTCGCTCTCTGGCACTAACACTTCGGGAATGCGAATCCGTAAAGGTTGGATCATCGTTACGTCGGGCATGTTCACTAGCTCAAGTCAAAATATGAAGTAAATGATTTCAAAAGTCATTTATATACAGTTTTTAGTGGATCGGGTCCTCTAAAAGGTATCAGGTCCTCTAAAAGGTATCGGGTCCTCTATCGGGTCCCTTCCACAATCCATCTCTCCAATAATTTGATTGTCGTTGATGACTCACTATCGTCGCTTTCAGCACAAAGTCGCATGTGTCCTCACACTCTCTGATCTTCTCTGGATTCTTCGATTTATAGGCTCTCCTCTTATATCTTTCAATCATTTGTTTGATGGTCTTCATCTCCTCACGCTGCCTTACTCTCAACTCTTCTCTTGTTTCTACCATGATTATGATTGTGACACTCATTTCATCCACTCTTATATACATCTCTCAAAGGACCCGATCCCTTCATGGGTCCCCTTCAGGGGACCCTGAAATCACCTCGTTTGTCCACCCGTCCATTCAATGTCAGTCAATGTATCAGTATGAAGAATCTGAACCCACACCTTCTTCTCAATATCCAAACGAAATCGTCGTGTCAATTTCGGTCGTTTATACACTTCTGGAGTATGTTGATATACTATATACATAGCCCGTGCCAAACCTCCTCCATCTTCACGCTTTCTACCTGGAGAACGTCGAATACATGTTTCTGTAGGATTCCATGATATAACTACATCTCCTTCATACATTGGAATGTAATCACGTTCAAAATAAAGACAGTCTTTCGGTTTCTCCACCGTTGTTGTAATTGGATGCTGATATGTCGGTGTTACTTCAAAATAGAATGTGTCAATATACGTTGGAATTATTTCATTTTCCAATTCTATCTTACGGCGTGATATCACTACACAGTTCTTCGTCTCTGAAATTATCTTGTCTCCATGAAATAATGGAATGGTACGGTGATATTGCCAAAATTTACCTTTCCAATGACGTATTGGATAACGTACCTCACACTCTGGAACCTCACACTCTGGAACCTCACTCATGATGATTATATTCCCATCTATTTTCACTTAACTTATTTATACCCATATCCATCTTCTTCTAATACCATCCTATTCATTATAGTATAACTCAAAGGAAAATGATCACATGTATGAAGTATGTTTATTCAATAAAAGTTCATTCAATATATACATAAAAGTTCATTGAAATACAAATTCTCCACTTATTTCACTAAAGGACTTATAATCACCTCTCTCTTCATCAATGTCTCTGTACCATCCGTTGGGAATGACACGAATCCATGCTTCACCATCTAGACGGAATCGTTGCGTCTCATACGGTGGGTCCATGAGTGGCTTTGAATGATGTTCAACTTCCACATACGCCCCCATCCACCTTCCATCATCCACCCATCCTGGTGCACGACGTATCATCATTCTTGTAGGGGAGTACCCCAGAATTACATCCCCTTCGTACATAGGCACATCTCGTTCCATGTATAGTGGCTTCTCCGGTGGGTCATTCGTACTTGAATGTATACGATATACAGGTGATTTAGTAAAATAAAAAGTGTCAATCGTAGTTGGAAATATGTGAGTCTCTGTCTGTACCACAGCCCGCTTGACCACCACACATGATATCTTATCTGATAGGATCACATCCCCAGCGAAAAGGGGAATATCTCGATACACCATTGCAGGTACTCGATCCCGAAGCAATGGGAAGAAAATAGATGCTGACGTTGATGCTGACGTTGATGCTGACGTTGTAGATATCGTTACTTCACCGGCTACTGCCATATTGTATCTGAGTAGTCTTCTTCAACGGTATAATTCATCTACATTCAAACTCCTTCTTATATATTCTCTAAAGGGGCCCGACCCTTAGTAACGGGTCCCTTAGTTACGGGACCCGTTTGTAAATCTAAAAACATTTCATATGGACGATGATGGTAGATAAAATAGTGTCAAATAAATTAAGATAGCTTACACTTCTGATACAGGGATAGCAATCGACTGCGATCCATGTGTAAAGAGCTTGTTAGACTATGGATGGGCTTAAGTGGATGATTTAACCATGTATACTTTTTCATTTGGAAATAGTAGCACGCTTAGTCTAACTTGTAAATCTAAAAACATTTCATATGGACGATGATGGTAGATAAAATAGTGTCAAATAAATTAAGATAGCTTACACTTCTGATACAGGGATAGCAATCGACTGCGATCCATGTGTAAAGAGCTTGTTAGACTACGGAAGAGAGAAGTGTGTTATGTTGCGTGTGGCGCGTGAGTGTCCTCCCATTTCATTCCATTCATCAATTCGTCTCATTGATAGAGACAGGTAGAACTCATGGTTCTCATAACGTATGCAATGGAAAGTTTTAGGCAACCTTCGACAGTTGGCTAAATGTCGCCCTGGCGCGAATGCATACTACGTTGAGACAGAGGCAATCACTTGCAAACATGACGCAGAGAGGTTTAACAAGATTGACCATTGCCGAATGTCCCTTGCGGTATACATAGCTACGGGTTTCACCGCCGCCCTTTACAGGAACGCCCGTCGAAAGGAAGTATTACACCGAACTTCATTTGCAACGTTCAAGTTGACTGATAGCAGATTCAACTTAATGATAGTATTCGCCAGTCCGAAGACTGCCCAGGGCAAACCGCGAGGAGGTTCTATCATGTCTTGCCCCATGGTGGCCCTTAAGAGAGCCGATGGTTCGTTCTCGGGAGTCGTCATCCTACAGCCTACCAATTCTGCTGAGAGAGTCAAAGACTCTCTCTTTGGTAGCACTGTCGACTTCCACACTAACTGGCATGTGAGTATAGAGTGGAATGTAGCGCCATTCCGTTGGATTGGCAGCAGTTGCTGTCATCGGATTGCCAATCCGAGCAAGATTGTTGTGGACTCTGTCTTGCTCCTCTAGCCTGACGAACTCCTCAAATAAATTTCGCGGCCTTAACTGCGGTCCGCGAGGAGAGCTGACTTGACTGTTCGGCGTCTGCATGATTGAAATGAAATGAAATGAGAGGCAGTGGTTTATATACCCCTCTAACGCGACGCAACGTTCAAGTTGACTGATAGCAGATTCAACTTAATGATAGTATTCGCCAGTCCGAAGACTGCCCAGGGCAAACCGCGTGGAGGTTCTATCATGTCTTGCCCCTAGGTGGCCCTTAAGAGAGCCGATGGTTCGTTCTCGGGAGTAAATTGATGGGGTGGTGAAGGCAGGCAAAGATCTGCAATGAAAATGATATGTATTAGAATAGGATATACTATCTTATTTACTTTTTCACTTACCAAGTTAGTCATCCTTAGGCAGTCTCGCGGGCTTCCTGATTGAAAATTTGTGGAGATGCCCGCGCATTCTTAGTGTAGCGTGGAGGCATTTCTTGCTCGGATGTCCATGATAGCAAATAATTGATTCGTCCAGGCTTTTATTGACGAGGACTTCGCCGGCCAGATGGTTATCCCGAATAGGGATGTGAAATTCAAACAAACGATCCTCATTCACACGTTCCCACTCATCCCTCATGCGCTCCAACTTCTCACACGCCTGCCTCTCATCACCCCGCCGAGCCACAGTCCTCTCCAACTCAACATTCCTCGCTCTCAACACACTCATCTCCTTCATCATCTCCTCAAACTTCGCTTCTGCCTCTCCCATTCTCCTCTCCGCAGCACTCGCCCTCTTCTCACACTCATCATTCTTGTCTTCCAACACTCGCACATTCTCCTTCAACTCTTTCACAACACGCCTCATACGGATATTCTCATCTGCCACCTCCTTACATTTCAACTCCTTCATTTTCAGCTCACTCAACTCACTCAACGTTCTCTCATTCACCTTCCTCAAACTTTCGTAGCGATCTACCAACAAAGCATGTGCCGCTTGCTGCGACACATGCTTCTTTTCCATGTCCTCATCCCACCGCGCCGACTGCTTCCGTACCCCACCACCCTTCACTATTGGGGAAGATGAGCTCTTCGGGGGGTCGCTAATAACAATATTGGATACCTCCGATGACGAAGAGCTCAACTTCCTCACACACTTCCTCACTCGCTCCCTATCCAAATCCACATCATCCTCATCATCACTCTCTAACACTCTCTTCCGCCACTTGTCAGCCTTCAAACCGGCCACAGCATTCTCTACCTCATTCTCCACAGCATTCCCACTAGCATTCTCCACAGCATTCCCACTAGCATTCTCAACAACATTCCCACTAGCATTCTCAACAACATTCTCAACAACATTCGCAACATTCGCCAACATTCGCTCCCTCTCTTCCACAATCAACTGTGTAAATCTCAAATCGGTCACCAACCCTCCTACACACTCACCATGCCTCCGATAAAACTCGGCCTCCTGCCCAACAACCAACAGCACCCTGCACTTCACACAGGCAATCCTATTCAGGATAACCATGTGGTCGGCCCCTGCCTTCCTTATGTGGTCCCTGAGACCGTCTCGGCGGTTGATTCGTCCACAAGAGCACATTTTGATGTGAAATTTTTTGTTTCTATCGTTATTGACCATTTTTGTCGTTACTGAGATTTCTCGTTAACTGTAAGATAATGAAATTAGTATAAGTTTTAAATCATGTAGTACAGTCATATTCCTAAAGCATTACACTTAGTCAGGAATGATAGATGTGAGTGTAGTGAGTGGCACTCGATCCCGTCGACAGCCCGAAGGCCTTGTACCGATCACTAGGGAAGTGAGAGATCTTCCCCGATACCCGCTCTTTACAGCTAAAGACATCATTGTCACTGCCCCGAAGTGGTAACAGGAACGCCGAGTCAAAGGTAGTGATCAGTAGCTGGGATCTAACCCCTCAAAGCTGCCTTAGTTAAATTTCTGATAGCAGATTTGAATGTAGTATACAGCCTAGAACATAATATCATCATTCAACATTCAACTTAGTCAACATTCAACATAATATCAACACTTAGTGAGGAATGATAGATGTGAGTGTAGTGAGTGGCACTCGATCCCGTCGACAGCCCGAAGGCCTTGTACCGATCACTAGGGAAGTGAGAGATCTTCCCCGATACCCGCTCTTTACAGCTAAAGACATCATTGTCACTGCCCCGAAGTGGTAACAGGAACGCCGAGTCAAAGGTAGTGATCAGTAGCTGGGATCTAACCCCTCAAAGCTGCCTTAGTTAAATTTCTGATAGCAGATTTGAATGTAGTATACAGCCTAGAACATAATATCATCATTCAACATTCAACTTAGTCAACATTCAACATAATATCAACACTTAGTGAGGAATGATAGATGTGAGTGTAGTGAGTGGCACTCGATCCCGTCGACAGCCCGAAGGCCTTGTACCGATCACTAGGGAAGTGAGAGATCTTCCCCGATACCCGCTCTTTACAGCTGAAGACATCATTGTCACTGCCCCGAAGTGGTAACAGGAACGCCGAGTCAAAGGTAGTGATCAGTAGCTGGGATCTAACCCCTCAAAGCTGCCTTAGACTGAGTTAAATTTCAAATCTGATAGCATATTTGAACTCAGGATACTTGAAAACCTTAGTCTATATGTTAAAACTTTGAAAAAAGTGAAAATTAAGAATTTTTAAAAAATTCCGCATTTTACTACTCATACTACTTTTAAAAAATTTTATCAGTAGTAAAGACACTATCAAACTCTATCATACAAACTTTGAAGTAGCAAGATAGCTTGCCTACTTCAAAAGATAGAGTCCTTTGCACCCGATATCGGGAGCTCAGAGCGACGACCGTCGCTTACCTCGTCTTTCGATGAAGTGATCAGACTTACGATGTCGGGGGTTTATATATGCTCGGAAGAAAACTTAAAATGGCTCTATCTCCGAAAGTATTCATCGTAGCGACATGCGGTTTGTTGCAAACGATTTGTCTCATCATTCTTTACAATATGACACCTGAACCATTCTCATATGACCACGGGAAGTTGGTCCGCCAGCACATGTCCATGTAACATGCCACAAGTGAAAAAATTCCTAAGTGTGGGAGCTCCAGTGTGGTGAAAATTTTGAAAAATTTAAAACTTCCGAATTTTGACCTGGGACCTTTACCAAAGTTTGTTTCAAGAAATTTTGTCCGAACGAGGGGGGGGGGGACGTCAGCGAAATTTGATGAAAAATGTTTTGGTGACGGTCCCAGGTCGAAATTCCACACTTTGGAAAATTTTCAAAATTTTACCCATACAAAGTCACTCTGACACTTAGGATTTTTTCAGGTAAGCGAGCTCCGACCTAAAATCTTGTAACCGCTCTAACTTTTGAACGAAGACAGATAGGAACAAGCCGATTGTTTCACTGAATTTGTCTCACTCTTAGCTTTCAAACGAGCTATCGCACGACAAAATCCGTCCACTAGAAGCCAAAATCGAAGCAAGCTGTCCAGAGGGGGGGGGGGGGAGGTCAGTGAAATTTGATGAAAAATGTTTTGGTGACGGTCCCAGGTCGAAATTCCACACTTTGGAAAATTTTCAAATTTTTACCCATACAAAGTCACTCTGACACTTAGGATTTTTCAGGTGAGCGAGCTCCGACCTAAAATCTTGTAACCGCTCTAACTTGTGAACGGCTGGTCCGATTGACTCGCAACAAAAAATGTTGTCGAGCAGTTTTTTCTCCTCTTTCAAACGAGTAGCTGTAAGACAAAATCCGTCCACTAGAACCAAAGTTAGAAGATTGTTGTCCGGGGGGGGGGAGGGTCAGCGAAATTTGATGAAAAATGTTTTGGTGACGGTCCCAGGTCGAAATTCCACACTTTGGAAAATTTTCAAAATTTTACCCATACAAAGTCACTCTGACACTTAGGATTTTTTCAGGTAAGCGAGCTCCGACCTAAAATCTTGTAACCGCTCTAACTTTTGAACGAAGACAGATAGGAACAAGCCGATTGTTTCACTGAATTTGTCTCACTCTTAGCTTTCAAACGAGCTATCGCACGACAAAATCCGTCCACTAGAAGCCAAAATCGAAGCAAGCTGTCCAGAGGGGGGGGGGAGGTCAGTGAAATTTGATGAAAAATGTTTTGGTGACGGTCCCAGGTCGAAATTCCACACTTTGGAAAATTTTCAAATTTTTACCCATACAAAGTCACTCTGACACTTAGGATTTTTTCAGGTAAGCGAGCTCCGACCTAAAATCTTGTAACCGCTCTAACTTTTGAACGAAGACAGATAGGAACAAGCCGATTGTTTCACTGAATTTGTCTCACTCTTAGCTTTCAAACGAGCTATCGCACGACAAAATCCGTCCACTAGAAGCCAAAATCGAAGCAAGCTGTCCAGAGGGGGGGGGGGGACGTCAGCCGAAAATTTTTTCTCTCCGATTTCGCTGGAAACATCCTTCCTAACCCAAAATTTCACGTAGATTCCGAATCTGGACTCCGTTTTCTCATCCGATGCTTCGTTTGGGCGCTACACACCAAAACGTCCCACATTCTATGTCAAAATTTTGAAGAAACAGTTTTTCTCGCCGATTGCCTTGAAACTCACCCTACCGATGCAGAATTTCACGCTGAATCCGAATCTGACCTCCGTTTTCTCATCCGACCACTCCTTCCACTCGAAACAACCCATTTTACAACCCAACATTCAGCAGATTGCACCAAAAACATCACACACTATAGCCTCAAGACTAATCCTGGCGGTCGCCCACGTCAACCTAGACGGTCGCCCACGTCCACCAGGCGGTCGGACCAACGCACCCGAGTCTCACACTCTGTTGTTGCAGAGGGGGGGGGGGACGTCAGCGAACATGTTGTGAACGTGGACCCACCCGGCCGGCACACCACGACAGACCACAACCTCTGTCGTTCCAGAGGGGGGGGGGACTCAGACACGAAGCACCACGGCGGCCGACCACGACACTCTGCCGTGCCAGAGGGGGGGGGGACGCAGCGATGGCCGCCATCTTGCGCGGTCCAGAAGTGGAGTTTTGCTTACTACTCACGCCCTTTGAGATCGTCCTTTGAAACAGACGCTTTACAAACTTGTAAGAGACACGCTAGGAATCCCGTACAGAAAAAATTGGTATGAATCATACTATGAATCATACTATGAAACATAGTATGTAACAGACGTATGTAACATACTATGGACATGTAACGCTCTGTCGGGCCATGCCCTGGCATACGTATGATTCATAAAATGACTTAACATAGTATAAAACTTAGTATGAAGCATACCCTAAATCATACTGAGGAAAATCATACTATGAAACATACCATGAAAAATCATATACGTATTCATACCAGACACACTGTGAAAACGTAGTATGAATTATAGTATGGAACAGACGTATGAAGCATACTATGAAACATACTGTGAACATGTAACGCTCTGTCGGACCATACCCTAACATACGTACGATTCATACTATGACTTTACATAGTATGAATCATATTATGAAAATAGTATGCATACTCATATAGCACACGCTGTGAAAACATGATGTGAAACATAGTATGGAACAAACATACGAAACATAGTATGAGACGTACTAAGAGCATGTAACGCGTTGTCGTGCAATACGCATGAATCATACAGAGAAACACACTATGAAAATAGGTACGTATACTCATCCTAAACACGCGTGAGTTTTCAGAGTATGTTCCTGACATAAAAATGCAACATATATGCATACAGCAGTATATCGTACGAAGGAATATCATACATAAGCACATATGTTTTGATGTTGTACATATATTCTATAACAGCATGAATTCATTATTATATGCACCACTTATCATATGAATAATAACATGCATTCTGTATTCAATATGTCGTATTTTAATCTGAAAGGGAACGAAGTCAAAAGTACCTTGTCTCTCCGGTAACATGTTAAATGTAGCAAGTCAACTGATTTAGATAGAGAAAATATCATGAGGGAGACAGCTATTAGCATCATTTTAAGATCATAATAATTACAATTTCTCATACGTTAAAATCACATATATGGCATTCATTTGTTATAACACACGAACGACGTACCCATTTGATCAAAGATAAACATTTTTGTATGATTTTTTAAAATCAAAGTTCGAGTGAAGAGGACGGTACAATAAACCCTTAAGCAGAAGATAAAAAAAGAAAGTGAAGCAACTCGTTAGCATTCAGTAGCATAAACAATCTTAAAATAATCCGTTACCGTTACCTGTAATGCAAGCAGCTAATAATAATGCTCCCACGTCAAGACAGTGTGAAGTTAATTGTTTTGACGTTCATACAAGTTCATTTATGCTTTCAATGGAAATAAACTAATGCTTATTATTAGAGAAGTGAAAGGAACCAGGAGCCTTCTGAGTTAGACTGGACAACCCTGATGGGCATGATGGAAGACTTCAGATACAATGACACACTAATAAAAGAATTATACACGTTTATGATAAGGTGGCAATTTCTCAAGCAATAATAGGAAAGATAAATAATCAAAATACATATCAACAATATTTTTCGAAACGAATTGAATTAGTTTTTATTGCTTTCATGAATCATGTTTGATAGAATTTATTATCTAAAATGTGTTGGTGCTCAAAATAGCGCTTAATCAATGGCAACTCAAGGAAATGATATTAGCAACACTTTCATATTTAACTTTTAGATTACTCAAAAATGGAATTTCAAATTTTTACTGACATTGTAGAGATCCACAATACACATGAGACTTTTCAAAACTAAACTCGTTGAATTACTAATTCTTTGAGCAAAAGAAAGCTACAAGACACGCTATTATTTCGTTTAAACAAGAATAATACCTGCTCTTATATGCATGGTAATTGTTAATCAAATTCTTATGATATCATCATGTTATGTAAAAAAATGCATGTAGGTCATGCAATTATGAGATGAGAAGGATCCAACTCGATGAATTCTTGGTTAGACTAAATATACATAAATGAATCATTTATGTATTAAAAATAAAACAAAATCGATGTGTTGGGCATCATCAGTGGGTTTCAATCATTTTCAAAACACGTTGAAATATTGTGGAGATACTGTGGAAGCTCCATGAATATCATTATTGCATTAATAATCATAGGAAAACAATGAGTAATATTTCAAAATTACATGCATTAAGTACCATACGTGTTTGATAAAATCGTCTCAGATGAAATTTTCAGCTTGCAGCAAAGACGTTTTGCATAAAGTATCTGAAAAGCATGAACAATATATACATATATATGAAAGAATTTCATTATCACAAGAATCAGAACTATTGACGAATTCGTTATCTGCAAATAATGTCATTATATGCTAGCAAAATAGTTATTTAATACTAGACAAAGATAATTAATTGAAAAATAATTATTTCCAATGACCTGAGATAAAAATGGGTACGTCATTCATCAGGAAGTTGAACAGCAACATTATGAACATTATGAAACATATTCAACGAAAGTTATATTTGATATCGCTCATTAATTCTGTATAGATGACTGATAATCACCAGCATCATTCAGCATGGGTACAAAATTCGGGTTACGCATCAGACATCATAGTAGAAAAAAAATTGTCGCTACCCAACATAGATTACTCCTGCACAATAACATGTAGTATGTGTGTATGCGGTATAAATTTAAATAATCAATTATGACTATGTTTCACATTATGTTAATACATGCGTATGCGAAATTCATACTTATGCATGCTATGTTTCATACTATGATAATGCATACATATGCGCAATACATTTTTATTCATAGCATGTTTCATAGTATGTTAATACATACGTATGCGTTGTCATACTATTTTTCATACCTTTTCATACGGACTTATTTCTGTATGGGATGATACAGAATGCGATTATCACTTGCATGCAGAGCATTATCTGCGGGCAACTGACCAGATAACCAGTGCATTGCGTTCAAGAATTCGTATTTTCGAAACAGCAGCAGCAATAATAATAATTATTTTTTATTCATTATGTCAGTCATTCAGCTATTACATTCTTACCTCTTTATGAAGATCTTCGAATTGTGAATATCGTTTCTCGACAGAATGACTGAAACGGCCATGCTTGTAGACATCGATATGGAACATCTGAAAGGTGTTGTTGAAGATTAACATTCACAAGATGTTTCAAAGCTATGTGAAATGAGAAACTCATTTAGAATGAAATTAATTGATTGTGATGAGGCATCAATGGTACAAGATACGACTTTATGGCATTATTGGGTTGTGACATCTCTAGCGTAACATTTTACCTCCCTATTGTGCGCTTCGATACGTTTTTGAAATGTGGTAAGGTCATCTAATTGTTCAGTGTCCGCAATGTCTCTTTTATTGCAGTCTAGGTGTCTACTTCAAGGTCCGTTTAGGCTCTCAGATGAAGCATGCATCATGAAATTTCATCCTTTCGAGAAAACTCTTAGTAAAGTGAGTAGAACGCACTTTCACAATTGCATATAATTATGATAAAACAAATTCGACGATAAAGACAACAGTTCACTCCAAATTCTACGCATGCAGCACTATAACCAACTATATAATTGAATTAATGTTGCAGATTCAGGAATATAAAAATCATCGAAAGGAAGATTTGCGATATTACGAAATTTAACTGTCTGAAAAACAGTGTGCATGTAATAACTTAATTTTTTTGCTGCTGAGATATTGGGATGCGATAAATCGAATCCCTCAAAACTCCTCCATGAATCTGCGGTGTTATTACTGCGTTACGTGTGAGTTCGCGGATATTTCTTATAATCTCGCTGGTTTACATAAGTGTTGTAGATTGGTTATGTGCTCTAGTCGAAGGTGTAATGTACGTGCAACATTTCTGACATAGAATCGAGCATCTGAAATATTTCTGATTGTTTTCGACGTCATTCGCGATAGGATCCACACAGGGGTAAGCCACGACACTAATGATGTCGTCATTTTTACAACATTTTGCCGCCACTATAACAAGTGTTAAGTGTTCAATCAGTTGACAGTCAATTTAATTGATCAAAAAACATGAAAGCTATTCTTTAGATGTCACATATTGATTGTATACGGAAATCGATTGAACATTAATTGCCACGTTTTTATAAATTCACTAATATCAACCGATGGACAAAATGATGAAGCTAAATTACATTATTAGACTCAAAATCGCTTTTCGGCATTCGTCATGTCATTAAAAATGCATGTACAATAACAAAACTCATCTAATTACTAAGAATCTTTGTAAATGGAATTTACTTCAGAATCAGAATCGAATTCTCTGCCTGGAATATAATCCCGAAATTAATTTAAACATGATGAATAGAAATGCTGCTAAAACAATAGAAATAAATGAAATACAGAACGATGAGGAGTATGAGTCATACTCATGCTCAAATCAGAAAGAACGCGAGATGAATGCACAACATCAAAGCATGCAGTTCAACAGTTCAATATAACCGATTCAGTGTTCTTTTAGCCACTGCGTGTGGGATTCCGCTGGTCTTGGTTTGGTGCTCCAGTAAAGGGTCGAAACACGACAAGGCGATCAGCCGATGCTGACTGATTTTCAGCAGGATTGTTTTATGCCTTTTGATATTGTATTTCATTAAGTATGTCTGGGTTCTTTGAGGAGATCATACATTTCATAATTTAGATATATGTTAGAATTTAGAACCGCCATTGACATTTTTTGATCATCACTTTTTAGAAAAATATGACTTTTTTACAAGATTATCATGGGTATGGGGATTCTGTGGGGATTTGGGGGTGGGTATGGGTCTTGAGGCCATCCGCACTGCTCCCATAGCGCTTCCATGGGGATACTGTGGGGATTCTGAAGATTTTTGACATTCACTAGAAGCAATCAGAACTGACAGCATATCACACAATCAACTTCGATGTTGAATTACAAAGTATCACGCAGCCTACCAATCTCATCAATTAAAATGTATGAAATATCAATGCTGATTATTTTCACATTAGTAACACACATTCAATAATTTTGAATGATAGTTCCAGGTGTCTGAAGTGGAAGAATTTTGCAAGTCTCATTTACTGCAGAGCCGAATGAAGACTTGCGAATATTAGCTCTAATAGTATAAATAGCTCAGATAAAATTATTTGTGATATAATTAAGCTTGCGTGATATATGCGATTAATCATTATAAGCCTAGATTTTAAACTAATTACGATATAGAAGACCTGTTGGGTCCAACCCACAAAGCAAGACACATGAAAATGTTGAATGATTTTCGTCGGATACGTGAATAGTGTGATGAAGATTTCTTGAAGATTTCTCACACCAAATCATTCAACTGTAAGCCATCTACTCGCATTGCAGTCATAGTTATACTGAAAGCTCAGAGTTTTCACTTGTCCACGACTTCTCAAAACTTTCATTTTTATCTGATGGGCATCCTTAACTACACACTTAAGAATACCTGAATAAATGGTTCATTGTGCTGCATTTCATCAGCATACACAAATGGGTGAGCATCCTCCAAGTTCTTGTGCAATAATTCGGTGACAAGAGTGGTCGAGAAAATCAGCATGATGACTGAAAATATTGTGGGGACAAGAAGGTCCTTCAGGACTTAAACTAGCGGTTAATATTTCAATAGATATATTGATAAATATTCATGCTTGCTTTTGTGAAACTTACTGTGCTTAATTACTGTGCGATTGTCTACAGCGAGGAATTTAAGCATAGTTCTTTTGAAATGAATGTGTGTATATTTCCTGAGAATGCTTCGAATAACATGCATGCATGATGTAATATAAACTTACGTTTGATTTTACTTGATGTAGACTGGTTGCTTTGTATTATAACAGCGAATCTCAAAACAGCGAACGGTAAAAGGCGAATACAAGAAACATCGAAATTTCAAAATAGAGAAATATATAAATAGCGTACTATGCAATGCTCGGGTGTTGTGTAGAACTAAGTACATACTCGTATTAACATTTCATTTCTACATTTTAATAGGGCGATCTTTCCTTTAGTCTACATGTACCTGTTGAATTTTTATACAAATGTGTTTCCTTTAAGGTAACAGTAATGCAAAAATTGTACCCTTATACTCGTAATAATCCTGTAGCAAAATGAAGTAGGATCGACATGGTCAATAATTAGGTTAAGTGAACCAAAAATCCTAAGTGAGTAAAAGAGGAAGTTTGAAAACACAATCTGGTCAATAACCAATTTGTTATAGAAGCAAAGAAATGAAGACAATGTCGTCATACTATTAAAAAGAAACATTTCGAGATAGAATTACGTTTACGGTAAACTAGTATAAAGTTACTTATATTACTACTATAAAGTAGTAAAACTATAGTTTATAGTTTTATGGAAAAAGGGTGTCATGTCTCATAAATCATTAAAGAATTAAGAGCGGAATGAGAAGAACATATGTAAACTGTACGTGTAAGCTGGCAGCAGCCGACAAAAGCTTACGAATCAGTAGAGATAGATAAAGAACACTCATCTGCTAATGCAACCAAATGATTCAAGCAAATGTAAATTTGTGAGTCAAATACGTGTGCATAGCGGGCTATATTCCTTACTTGAACGAGCATTTAGTCAAATTTTTAATAGAATGATTTCTAGGTGGAAATTCAGAATCAAGGCTCAATAATGATAGAAAATAGGCTACTACAATTTTAATGAGAAGTAGGCCCATGCCAAAGATAGCAAGTAATATTCATAAAATTTACAACACGCAGTCGGTGACTTTCCTCAAGGACTCCCATTCCGCATCTCTGGAGTCAAATACGGCCTTCGGCTCGCTGAATGCTGTGCAAACGTTCCACTGAGATGGAGATATTGGACATCAATCATTCTATACAGACAAGAGCAACATATTAATCAGGGGTTTATTCTGTGGGTGTGGGGATTCACAGGTTTTTCTGTGGGCATGGGGTGGGGGGTGCGGATTCCAATATCAATCGCCAAGGCAACCCTGTTTTTCGGTCAATAAATATATTCAGTCAAATTTCCAAAATCTTCGTGTGTCACATCAAGAGGGGCAAGGTATATAGGATACAACGGTATATACGAGTAACACAAAATTCAAAAATTGGAAATTGGATCAATTGAAATGCATATTAATGATAGGCTTCATAGTGCAACAAAAATTTCTCTCCGATATTTTCCTCTCGGCGATATTAGCAAATCCTCGCTGTAAAATCGTGTTCCTCTATGATTTTAGGTTAAATTTTAGGATCTGGCCTATTGCAGAATGAAATTGGAAATCTCAAGTTAAAGTTACATAAACAATTGCAAAATCAGTTCAGATCATCACGCTGAATGAAGCGCGCTCTTTCGCCACATTAATTTCTTTTCTAAGTTGGACTTCTCAAGCATAGTTAATATTGGCATCTTTTTATTGTGTACTGTGGAGAAGTATTTCACATATTTAACTTATAGCCTATCATAAATGCTGTATACAAAACTTACACACCTGAAAGTTACGAATACCGCACTTTCTTGGTACAAGTGTGACAATACAGTCTATTCTTCATTTTGTGTTTGCAGTGCTCGATTTATAAACATAACACATATTTGTTCTATTCATTTTTTTTAATTTTTGAAACAGTCTTACAGAAAAGACATTGATTAAATCCGGGTCATGAATTCTTGATTAAGGGAAATTTGGGACATTATGCCATAACATGTTGAGAAGCACTGCTCTAGATTCAACAATGTCATCTAAAAAAGAACTGTTTACAATAGGGACATGTTTTCCAAATAAGCCTAAAACTATTCTTACATGATGGCAAAGTCAGGCTTTGATAATCACATACCTTCAGACTGTTTTGAGATAATACAAAAAGTGATCATTAAGTGTGAAATACGTTAAATACCTTGCATATCGCTACGAAAATTTCAAATATTAATATAAAATCGCATGGTTAAGCATTAACAATTTTTCACACAAGTCATACCTTCACAATCAAAAATATTTACTTTCTAATAGGCGAAGAAATAGGGTCATTCTGAACTCAAAAGTGAACGGTAAGAATGTCAATACAAACAAAGAGCAAATGAAAATGATGCGACTAAGCCGAAGGGAATAAATGAACGATTGTAAATAAAATGATACATGTGATGAGATGTTAACAACACATGACTCGCTATGAAACCATCCATGTCAATGCGGGAAAGTATTTCAATATATGCAGAGTGCAGATAGTTGGTCAACCAATGCTCACCAAAGACTGATTTTCGCTGACTGGAGATAACTTTGCAATTTGTAAAGGTCATAGATTGCCTTGTTAGGGAGGAAGTTCATATTTTTTTCCATTTCTCTTTTTGAAAATGAAATTCAAAACACTCCCGAGTTACTGCGATGTTGTCATTTGAAAAAAATGACAAAACTTATATGAGACTAACTACGCCAATAAATGCGCACCACAAACTCATTTAAGTGAGACGGTAGCACGAGGTGTTTATTCATGGGTTCATCACAATTATGCCTTGGCTACTAATTGCAAAAAATTTAAAAAAAGGAGGCATTCTCGTTCTTTCACTTCGAAAAAAAATTAATTGATAATTCACGAGTTGTGGTTGATTCACTTAAGATTTCTTATTGATTGGCTAATTGGAACCATAGGTTAAAATAACCAGCCAACCATGTCCATGTGCAGCTACAAATGGGGTCCGCTTCAGTTCGTGTTTAAGCTTGGAAACTGAGATCAAAATTAAAGTAACATTTAATTACTTGTTGGGACATAAGGTCATCCATCAGTTGTCGTCAAATATATTTTGATACCCAGAAATCATACACGTATACCATCTGAAAGGTAGTGATATGATCGTGAAAATCCACTGTGCTAATTGGCT
Organism: Prostheceraeus crozeri; assembly: GCA_907163375.1. Taxonomy (NCBI): domain Eukaryota; kingdom Metazoa; phylum Platyhelminthes; order Polycladida; family Euryleptidae; genus Prostheceraeus; species Prostheceraeus crozeri. The sequence continues at coordinate 675,560 of CAJQUW010015487.1, read as the reverse complement.
CTATCTTTGAATCTCTGCCCGCCACATGAAATTATTCCAACATCGCTACTTTTTCATATGAAAATTTGGTGTCAAATGACAGGTATAAACGAATAAAAATGCTTCAGATTAGCATTTGCAAATTTGCATTTATTATTAGAAAATGAATCCTTGCAGTTTGAACCATTATCACAATTACGTGGTGTGATCCAAAATGTCCCGGACTAACCTACTTGCAGATAACCTGTGATAACGAATACTACTTCAGATGTAAATTTAGGTCTTTAAGGCATGAGAAATATGGTCGCCGAAATTTTTCCGGTCAGTTTTCTATTTTTAAAAAATATTTTTACATTTTAACATGAATTTCTGTATTTTCTGAATTGATCGAGATCCGATTTGTCTTATTGTTATAGTTAGATTTGATTTTGATTTGTACCTTATTTGACGGATATCTTTGCCATGAATATTGCACGTCTTTTGTTAATTGCTTCATGTGTTACGATATCAATCAGTGAAGTTCATTCAGCACGCATTCATTAAGAAATCCGTGTCAACGATGGTTCTTTGTTCTATCAGTTTTCATGATGGATGTGACAAGCGTGTCTTCAGTCGAATATCGCAGTGTGATACGATACCTCCTGATCCGCGACTTCGCTAATGGTGACATTCTAAAGGAATTAAGCCTGGCATATGGAAGCAAAGCTCCATCGAGAACTACTGCTTATTTCTGGATAAGCGAATTTAAACGCGGAAGACAATCTGTGGAGCAAGATTTTTCAACTGTTGGTCGGCCGCAGGAGATTCCGGAAGAGAAATCGAGTCATTGCGATGAAGTGATTACAGCACACAGAAGGATAACCATCCGTGAGTTGTCAAGAGAGTTGCGAATCAGTTATCACTCCTGTCATGACATCATCGAAAGATTTGGATATCGCAAACTGGCATCACGTTTCGTACCGAAGTTTCTGTCACCTGAAATGAAGGAGAACAGACTTCTGGCGGCACAGTCAAATTTGGATCTCCTCGAAATGCACGGAGATCAGTTTCTGAACTGCATCCTTACAGAGGATGAAACACCTTTAAGTTTGTATCTGCCTCAAAGTAAGCGAGAATCTGCAGAGTGGCGAAAATCAGGCGAGTCTGCCCCTTTGAAAATGCGATCCGGAACATCACATCGCCGGTCGTTGATGCTGACGGTCTTTTGGAACGCTTCGGGAATCCAACTGGTTGACTTTGCGGATAAAGGAGTAAGAATCAATAGCGAATATTATTCCAATCTGTTATCTGAAGCGAGGAAGAAAATAAGAAAGCCACGAAACATTCCCCTCTACTTGCTTCATGACAATGCTCCGATTCACACCTCGCAGGAGACAACCAATGCCTTAACGAGAAACGGATTTCAACTATTGAGCCATCCTCCTTATTCACCTGACTTGGCCCCAAGTGACTTCTATCTGTTTAGATTCCTCAAAAAGCATCTTCGTGGACACCATTTTGAATCGCCAGTTGAACTGCGGGATGCAGTTACTGAGTTTTTTGATTCTTTGACACCGGAATTTTTTCATAAAGCTTTTTGTGAATTGAGACTTCGTTGGCAAAAAGTGACGAATGCTAACGGCTCATACATTGAAAAGTAAACTGTTTTCTGGAACAAAACATTTGTTTTTTCCGTTAATTATTAGTCAGGTTATTAGTGATAGCTTAACTGTCAAGTTAATCTAAATATATTAATTCTAAATCGCTAGAATTTATAGGAAAATCTTGAAATTCAGACAAAAATGTTTGAAAATTTTGAAAAAATAGAAAACTGACCGGAAAAATTTCGGCAACCATATTTCTCATGCCTTAAAGACCTAAATTTACATCTGAAGTAGTATTCGTTATCACAGGTTATCTGCAAGTAGGTTAGTCCGGGACATTTTGGATCACACCACGTATGTTGCCTTGTCTCATTTATTTGCTTTTAAAAAGTTTAACATTTGGATGATTTAAATGATTATCGATACAAGTTAACATGTGCTGAGCATAGATATTGAGCAATTATTGCAACTCAACACAACTCCTAAAAAGCTGCTTTCCATGAAGTTTCTTACTCTATACATTATTCCATCATTCAATCATGATCACAATCTGCAGATGATTGAAATCACAATGATTGATTTTTTCGTGAGTTTGTAGTCTGCTTGTGTTGATTGATAAACAGCACTCGCACTAGCAAGTGTGCGCTAAAATGGGCTATGTCTAGACTAACATATTACCGATCACAGAGAAAAGTTTAGATGAAAAGTGCACAGATTGCACGTGGCTAGAAGACAAAGAATCATGACATCAAGAATATAGGCTTGTTGTCAGATGGCTTATTTCAAAACCATGTTAAAACACTTCCAAGTCTATTTTCAAAACATAGCTTCAAAGCTAACTTACTTTTCTTTTCACAATGCAGCTAACTGAAACCTTCTCTATGAAAACACAATATACGGCTATTGTGTCTTACGTCAAAGAGCATGATGTCAAGAATATGAATGCTTTAGTGATACAATAGTGACAGTCAAATACGAGTACATCAACGAAGGACAGTTATAAAGCTGATGATATGTTGACACTAAGCAGGTGTGATCTACGACATTATTTATTAGTTTACATGAACAAGTCATATCGTATGTCATTTATGCTGAAAATCTAAAATTCAAAACTAAACATGTCACTCTTTGAGCCAAAATGCTTGCTTTCACGCCATGTTTTCCAAACCACAGTATCAAACCCAAGGTATTTAGTTGCAACTTTTTCTCATTTATTGACTAATCAATCGTACTTGTGTATGGTTGAAGGGTGGTGCATGCAAGGAAGAGGCTGTTTAGGACTAAGGAAAGTTGAGGAACAATAATATGAAACTTACATGAAGGTCAGTTCAATGATTATTTTCGTAACTCTTTCAAACTTACATTTTCAAGAATGAGTAACATTTCTATTTGATGAACACCTGCGAAGATGAACACCTGTACGTACGGAATTGATTCTTGTTTAAATTTCCAGATGAACGATCTTTTGATTATGACCTCTATCGCGAGTGCATCACTGAAAACTGAGAATCTCGAAAGATGACGCGTTGACCCTATCCCCAGCGGGTTATAAAGCGCAGAGACCCCGGGGCGACTCGATCCAATGTTTCCAAAAATAGGCAAAATTCCGACTTTTATGATAGTACTTTTCAAAATAGAACTTGAACTTGAGTCAAATCCCGCGATGTTTGTGATGGTAAGTTATAAAAAAATAATCTTAGTCACCAATGCTATGTCAGGTGGTTTAGTTCTACAGTTAAAATGTGACTGGGAGTGACTCTGTTTCGGTAGGGCTAATGCGCGACATGGTTGGATGGAATGAGAATCGATTGAATTGGTAAACAATTTGTGGTCCACCTTTTTGATGAGCCTCATTATGGAATCAATAAAATGTTGGGCGTGCTGTAGGCAGGGCTGGGAGGAGTAAGCACACATCGAATTGCAACACGAGCAAGAGAAAGTAATTTGCTTCCCGATAGGCTGAACGAGAATAATGTCTCTGATGATTTCTCGTTGATTTTACATAGCCATGTTCACTTGGTAGGGAAGTCAAGAATGCTGAAATCGGCGTTCTCAACTTAATTTTAGCAACCGACAGCTGAGTTGTCTACGCTTTATCAAATTAGGTTGGATCTTTGATATGGTACATGTTCATGAAATAATCGTCAAACATGCGCGAATCGCAACTACTGTGTTACAAAGATGAACTCAAAAATACATTTATATACACAAAATGTGGAAGTTTTTCTTCAAAAGCAACCAAACATTCAAACCAATATGGCTGTGAAATGATATTCGATTAATGACGCATCTATTACTATACTCATCAATTAACCACCTCATTTCATTCAAATGAACTGTGAAGATATTATTATTTACAGGATTAAATTATTCGAACTTCAAAATGAGATGTCAATACATTGAGGTGAAAAGTTTATTCCTCCAAGCCCTGTTTGTAGGACACGTTCATCGCATCTTCACTCTGAGGAGCTGAGATAATTCGTAACGAAGTAACGTAATTCGTAAGATGATGTCGTAACGAATCATATAACACGGCAGGCGTCAGTGCAGAACTGAAACAGCTTTCTGACATGAAATTCTCATGGAGTTTGTTCGTGTGAGGCATTTATAAAATAGATGAAATAAAAGTGATATCCAACACCGTGGGTAGTTGACACACAAACGAAACAAAAGATTGCACGCAATAACAGCGATCTTGTGATGCTACCGTGATAACTACTCACCACCGAGTCCCAACGTCGATCAGAGGAGAACAACCTCACTTGAGTACGTACTTTGTGGGGATCCTTTAATAAGATTTGAAAGTGATTCAAATTCTAATAGGAAAAAGTAAGTCAATTCTCTGAGCGATTGTTGCCAGTCTCATAAACGGGCATTCATCGCATTTTATTAAAACTGCTTTTGTGCAGGGTGGTGCAGAGAAACCGCATATTTTTCACAATTGAATAGCTCAGCTGTTTCTACATAAATTCGTGTCTTGTCAGCGTACACGTGTAATGTCAAGTAATTCTCGGCAGAAACCATAAATCGAAAGATCATGAGAACCAAGGCAGATGCATCGTGTTCTACGGAGAAGGGATGCGTCGCCAATAAGAACACAAGTACACGGTCGTAATACCAAAAATCGAGAGAAGATACGCAACATTGGACGATGGAACTAAGTTGCCATACTGCAACTTCAGTTCCGCTCATCCAGATTAACCGTTCAAAATGTGAAGGAAACGGCACATGTTTCTAATCTTGATTACCAATTCTTTGCATTTTATCTGATGTGAGCATAGAGTACATCTTCAAAATCATTTTTCCAGACCGGCTAATTAAAAGACATATACATATAATTTATTTTAGTTATTTTTATTTTAAATTCAGTTCTCATCATTTCTAAAATAAACTACCATTAGCTTTCATCAAAATTGAGGAAAACGGTATTTTTGTTTTTCATATGACTTATTAACTTCATAGACGGAGAAAGTACTTGGAGAATAACTTGATTTCATCTCCCTAAATAGTTCCATTCGAAAACATGCAGTTTCTCTGATACACCCCACATTCATGAGGAGCTACGTAAAACATTCTTAGAGGAAAATAAATCTTAGTTTCATAACATTTGACGAACACACAAAAAATATGACGGATTAAAACGTCAATAAAAGTGAAACCTCGCACGTATGCGAATTCTGAACAAAGAAACTGACATCAATGTTCCACAGCATGTGTAAACGTTTGCATACATAAAGATATGCACACAGAATATGAAACTCAAAGAATAAGATACTAAATCTTATGCACTGCTTTACATTGGTGCAGCAATCAACTAAATAACATTGATTACCGCACGAGTTAGAATGCACAGATGGTCTAATAATTATTGACTTTCCTACAACGCAAACTCATCTCTTTCTTTGATCGCAGACTCATGTTTCTAGCAAAGGTTTTTGTGATCTTTTATGAAGATTTCATATTTATCTTGAATTAAGAAGGAAAGTAAACGGACTAGAATGTAGTATGCAAGAATAAAAAGTTATCAATCAAGCTGACTTGGAATTTTGTGTTTTGGGAGTTCAATATCAGTCAGCATTTAAAATTGCTGTGAACTTGAAGCATTGAAGAAATTCTCGATATTCTGAATCCTTAATTCTTCAGATTCCCTTAATGAGAGTAATAAATAAAATACACAATTTTAAAGTGATATTAGTAAATTGCCACAATATTGTAATAAATATATTGCAATATATAAATGTGTACATAATTGTAACTTGTGCTGAATGCAATAGAATATAATTAATTGTCTTTAAGCAGCATTTTGTTTTTGTATAAAAGATGATGATTATTAGCTGCTGTATTAATAATAGCTCGAACAGCACTTCTTCAAGAACCTCTTCGTGAACTCTCAAAAATGGTCCCGATTTCAACCTGATTGATAACCATTTATCTCTAACATTGGTTTAAGATGCTGTGCGTGGCCTTTTATGATAACAATCAATTAGTCAGGTGATTTTACATTATAAAATATACAAGAAAGGTAGGCACAAGATTATATGACTAAAATTATTGCTTTATTTATAGAATCTGTTTTATCATTGCAATCAAATCACAAACGCATCAGTTTATCAGTTTATTACATCAATTATATTAAACTACGAACATGATATTGAAATTTTTTCTTCATGATTGTAAAAATTTGATAGTAAAAGCTTCAACATAAGATAATTTGAACTCTGTCGTACTAACGTAATCAAACATACATAGTCATGTAAGAGTTACGTCACGTCACAGTACACATTCCAATGGGTCGTACAGAGGTCAGTAGTTCTGTGATGCTGCATACAGCCAGGAGTGATGTCATTGATGTCATGACTGAAGCAAGCGATCAAATATCATGAACGGACGACAGGCTTTCAACAGAAATCATCAACTTACAGTGCATGGTCCCGAGTTAGTACTAATTCGTCGAAAGCTTGGCACTTGTACGGTGTAAGTCATCAAGGTCTGAAAAGAAAGGAAGTTATTTATCTAAAAGTAATCGCATTGAAAACAATTTGCAAATATTCGCATCAACTTCATTCCTGATTTCAATTGAAAATTGACATTTGTAGGTAACTTTAAACAACACTACCGATCGTTGAATTAAAAGCCACTTTTGCCGAGAGGTATTATTCGACATTCGTCTGCTTTGTGATCGTTGTGTCGCGAATATGCTCATTCCCAATTCGTGCGTTCGAATACATTGTTAATAATATTTCTAGGCCTAATATCAATGTTCTGATCTATCGGTTCATAATTCGAATATGTAAATTTGCATGAGAGAAATGAGATACAGAGAGAGAGAGAGAGGGCCACACTGCTGCATCAGCACCCCAAAATTCAAGGATTTGTCTATTTGATGGATTCGATCGAACCCTAAACTTACACCGTATAGCCTATGCATAGGCACAAATTGTTCATCATTGCAATGCAATGCTGTTCTTGAAATGCTCTAAAAGAATGATGATAAAGAACATGTGCCTAGAGTGTATGGATACTATAATATATTTATGCTTGTGTGATCATAAATATTTGATGGATAAGCAGATCTCTAATTGGCCAAATTAAATTGAATTAGAGATGCTTTGATTGCGGCATGCGCCTTAGTTGTAATCGACTGTAATTATATTTGTTAAGATATAATGCTAAGATATTTGTTATGATTGTTTAAATGTATATTGAAATGTGCACTTACTTCCTTTTACTTGACTCACTTGTGCAATGTTTGATTTTCAATCTATCTGAATGAAGACGCTTTATTTTTATTATCAAAGTTGCATGCGACATAACAGTGATAAACCCATCTAGTTGATTCACCAACTTATTATGCAAATCAATATGAATAGAACATCCTGCTGCAGACCAACATTGACAAAATACATGCATACCTAATTTTGAAATAAGCACCATCTAAAATTGGAAATGAATTGACTATAAAGTAATTGTCATAGAAAGCGAGCAGATTTTGACACTCTAGTTGAGACTAACAACTAATTCTCAACAGGCACATCCTTGAATTGCGTTCTTACACAGTAGTATAAGGGTGGGGAAATTGTGCAAAGAGGCCTTAGGTCATTTTCCAAATATCAAAGTTAGGAGCCCAAGTATTTCTAAAATATTTTTTTGTTGTCATAAACCTTTATATTTTTCGACCAGCTCTTTGATCATCATCAGAAGGATGGATTTTACAGGGCGACATAATTCAAAATTCATGTAAGGGGAGTAGCAGAGAGAGATAAACAAAATGATATCTCTATACAATTAATGACGGAAATCACAGATTTCGATGAAAAAGAAGCAAGTGGGCCTCTATGATCTCTGTTCTGTGTTGTCGATGAAATCGAAGATAAAGTCAGCTACACAAAGCAGGAACCACAGACGCCCACTCAAGTTAAGATTTGACATATGAAAAGTCTGAGAAGGCTTCTTGCTCTTCCTTGTTGTTCATTTTTGCATTGATTTTTCATAAAGATAACTTCTTTAATTCTGAGGTTGCTATTGTTAGAAAATGTTACAGGAATCACTGCATTCAGAAGATATGTAGATGATTGTTGCATAACAACGAAGAAAAGGAGAGAAAGTAACACAACTGAATACTTCAATTTCAAATTTCCGCATGTTTCTGACAAAATCGATCGCCAAATAAAGCGTATTTTTAAAGAAGACAATTTTGATGTGTGAACTGCGAAAGGCAACACTATCCGTCAATACTTGAACAAGACAAAAATATCAAATACACGTAACTGCACGTTAAATGGATGCATTCTCAACAATAATGATAAGTGTCTTCGCAAGAATTTGTGTATCAAATGACTTGCAATAAAAGTAGAAACATTTATGTCGGTAGCATTATACGATATTTGCATACACGAGTTAAAGAACATATTTCTAACGAATCCAGTTCAGTGTTCAAACACCTTTACAATTGCGGCAATAATGACAAGAATATTTCAGTGGATATCCTGGCATCTGACATCGACAACAGCAACCTCAGAATTAGAGAAGTTATCTTCGTAATGGTTAGAGGATAATTTGGTAAAACTATCATAGATAGAAAGGTATCATTAACAAAGATATGCCCGAGGGCTTTAGCCCGAGGGCATATCTATGTTAATGATACCGAGATATCAATGATAGATTTGCCAAATTATCCTCTAAGCAATTTAGAGAATGTCTGTCTTATTTCTATGCATTTGTAAGAATTACCTAGGGATTTCTTACAATCTAATAACACCCTAGAAATTTTGTTTATGGTATTCAAACTTCGTTTGCAATGATTCCATTTGAAATCATATCATTCATATTGAAACATGTCTCTATCTAACGAATTGTTTGATGATGAAGATTTTAACACACTTGACGAATTTTTGGCGAATTACGATTTTTCAACGAATACAACTTCAACAACTCTAAATCTGAACACCATAGTCCGACAGCAGCAATCATCCTCAATATTTACACCGCTCAACTTAGAAAATGAACAACCAAGGACATCACGAAATGAATTACCATCCTCCATCTCTGATATTGATTTAAGAATAGAAAAACAAACTCCACAAAAAACATTAAGCAATGCTAAATGGGCATGTGGAACCTTCAACCAGTGGGTCCGAGAACGAAACGAACACATTTTGGCAAGTAATTCAGAAGCCTTGATGTTTCTATCTGAGAATGGACATTCGTCTCTCAAAGATATAACAAAAGCCAATCTTAATTCGGCATTGAAGTTTTTTGTGTTTGAAGTGCGAAAAAGAAATGGTTTGAAGTATCCGAGCGAGTCTTTAAGACAACTTATTAACGGTATAAATTATTTATTGGCTTCGCAAAAAAGAAAATAAAAACTGGAATGTATTTACGGACTCCGACTTTGAAGATGCTCGAAACGCGCTAGACGGCGCCATGAAGGAGACCGCTAAGGAAGGAAACGATGAACAGCCGAAAAGAGCGGTATCTATAACAGAAGAACAGGAGGAAGATCTATGGAACAGATTTTATCTTGGGGACGATAATCCGAAGAAGCTGAATCGCACTTTGCTTTATTTGCTTTCAAAGCATTGTGGATTAAGAGGAGGAGCTGAATTACGACAATTATCATACGGAGAAAATGGCAATCTAAATCTTGTTCAGTACAAAACAAATATTGAAATCCTGGAGTATTATGAAAACACATCAAAAACCAACAATCATGGCCTAAAGCATCATCACATCGAACCAAAATCTGTGAGAATCTGGCCGTCAGAAAATGCCAATCGTTGTGTGATAAGACTTTATAAGAAGATGACAAATCTCAGACCAGCTATATGCAATACACAAGCCTTATTTCTGCAACCACATCCGCACCACACAGCTACCAAATGGTATAATCCCATACCCATGGGTCACAATACATTGTCTTTGACTATTCGATCACTTATGGAAGCGGCTGGATTTGACGGAAATTACACCAACCAAAGTGGAAGACGAACAGCAGTTACAAGAATTATTGAGAAAACGGGAGACAAGAAACTAGCTAAGAAAATATCCGGCCATCGTAGTGAATGTATTGATGTATACGATGAGGTATCGGACAAAAGAATGCGATTAGCTTCGAATGTGTTATCTAATCAAGTGAATAACTCAAACATAGAATGCAGCAACACAATAACAACAATTACGGATACTGTAACAACGAATACTATTGAACAATCTGTCGGTGGACCCACCACTTTGAATGATCTAAAAGATTTCTGCAAAGAATTGAAAATTGCTCCAAAAAGAATAAGTGTACATAACTCTGATGGCTCATCTCTTGAGATGAACTTTTGATTTATGATATTATTAAAGATGATTTGTTTTCTGCATGGACTTCTAAATAAAAGGTTGAAAATATACAGGTAGACTAAGTTGAATTAAATCATACGATCACAGTCAAATTATTTAGAAGTCCATCGTTTATGTTATTTCATCTTATTAAGATGAATTGTTCATCTTATAATTGTAGCCTACTCCTGGATATCGTTGCACTGCACATGTTAAAAAATCTGGGAATCGATGAGTAAATTCATGTAAAAATAGTGATGATATTATTATAGTATTATAATTACATAGATTATTAAATATAGATCATATAAAATTATATACTATTATAACATTATAGATATAATATTATTATCGCTATTTTTACATGCATTTAATAGGCCTATATCGTTACTCATTGATTCCTAGATTTCTTAACATGTGCAGTGCAATGATATCTAGGAGTACAATTACTGCTATTTTGCGTGCATATTCATGTCTTTGGTAAATATATTTCTTAAAGTAAAGGTATTCTTACAAAAAAAGAAAATATATTTAATAGGATTTTTACATGGGAAATAAGACAGACATTCTCTAAATAAAAAAATCAATCCAAAAATTAACAACACGGAGGAACAAGAAGCCTTCTCACACTTTTTACATGTACGAGTATGAAGCTTACCTTGAGTGGATCTCTGTGGTTCTTGGTTTGTGTAGCTGACTTTATCTTCGATTTCACCGACAACATAAAACAGAGATCATAGAGGCCCACATGCTTCTTTCCATCGAACTCTGTGATTTCCATTACTTGTATAGAGATATCATTTTGTTTATCTCTCTCCATGCTACTCCTCATACATGAATTTGAATTATGTCTCCCTGTAAAATCCTTCCTTCTGAAGATGACCAAAGAGCTGATCGAAATACATACAGGCTTATAACAACAACAAAAAAATATTCTATAAACACTTGGGTGCCTAACTTTGATCTTTGGTGCGAAAATTATTTTATAGTCAAGAAAAGTAAAAAAGTAACTCCCCTGTTATATGGTCGAAAGTTCTATTAGCGTTAAGTCAGCAAAGTCAGTAAGACAGTACTTCGGCGACCCGCGGAAACTTTCAGGTCGGTGTTATTCGCAAACTGTTCAGAACACGAGACACAACAGTAGCAGAGTCTAAAGCAATCACACATCTTAAACCCACAATCAATAGACGACACGAACTTCCAGACTACATCTGTCTTCGCAATTTGATAAACATTCATACAAACAGCACATCACTTAATATCACTCATTCTTTATATACAGCTTCACACGGTGACATCTCGCTGTCCACCTAGTTACATCGACCATTGAAGGCGTGAGACGCCGAAGTGCTGTCTTACTGACTTTGCTGACTTAGCGTTGATAGAACTTTCGACCATAAAACAGGGGAGTTACTTTTTTTACTTTTCTCGACTGCGAACATGAACTCCCGTCGTTTGGTCAACTACGAAAATTATTATGCTTCATCCGCCAAATTAATGATTATCCGCAATTGACTATGTAGGATTCGTGTGACGAATCTGAAATTGAGATTCATGCGATTCGATAAGATTTGAATTTCCCGCCCGGCCTGACCGTACTAGGCATACTATGCAGCGATTCAGGTGATCAATGGGCCTGGTTTCGAAGATTTATCATCGACATTGTGAAAAGTAAGATATAATTTGCTGGTCCCTTCCTCCGTCTACCTGAAGGTCGTACGTAGCATTGTAATGGACTGGGTCCCCATAGACATACAAGGAAAGAAGACCGAATCAGACATGAAGGTCTCACAACGATGCGATTAACTTGAAGAGGTGTCTGAAGAGAAGTCGGTGACACAGCGAAATGAAGACAACTCACCGCCTGATATTCTAACAGGAGCGGAAGTGAAGAAACTAAGTCTATGCAAGCAATAGACGATCTTATAGCAGTGGGTGGTTTCCGAGTAGAGTCGACTATTGTTAGACATTTGCGCTATTTGATTGACTGAGTGTATAAAAGTAACCCATATTCTATCGTTATACACTATCTTGCACTGCATGTATGACGCCTCTCTTGCATTACACCAAAGTGCTTAACTGATATTTAATGTCTATCATAGTTTTAGTATCCGTTCCTAAATGCTGCTCAGTCATTTTAGACTGAAACTATGTTCGATGAATATTCTTACAATTGATTATCAATAAGAATATGAAGTTCTAGATTCAAGACAAAGATTTTCAGATGCTCAGTGGACAAAAGTTGGTAAATACATTCATATAGGAACACAAACATGTGCCGCCCACATTAATTGTATAGAAAAATGAATGGTTTCCAGTCGTCCATTAAGTACCTTTTACTTTAACGCGTCAAAGCATAATGCCAGTTTTGAATCACTGATATCTTGGTATTAGTAGTTTGGCTTGACATTTAATGCCATGCTGTCTTGGGGCATGAAGCCATCTAATTGGATTACGCAGATGCTTGAATTGAGGACTTATGTCAACTGTGGCCTGTCGATAGCTCAATTGGTAGAGCACTGGCCTAGAATGCCACAGGTCAGCAGTTCAAATCCACCAAGACGCGCAGTTATTTTCCGTCAGTTGAAATTTATAATCAATTTACTTCTACGAGTATGCCAAATCAATTACCAACATAGAAAGATGTCCTCAGACTTGAACAAATTACGCGCGGAAATTCCTTGGCAGCCGTAGAGGCTGCGTTTCGGCCTACAAGTGCTCGTCAGTACGGCTCGGAATGGTCCAAACTGGCTGAACATATCTAGAATGGCTGAACAAGCTGAAGGACTGCACAACAGGCTCCTCAGCGTTTGTTTATCCTGGCTTTGCCGTGCGGCTCTCGCGCTTAATTTCTTCAAGTCTGAGGACATCTTTTTATTCAATGCCCAGGCGAACTGGTACTCTGCAATCTTTAGAATTACCAACATTCTAATCATGGATTCCTATATTATGACCCCGATATGTGAAGCGCTCGATATGCATCCCACATGAATCTGTTTTGACATCGCTGAATGCTTGTTGCTTTGATCCTGGGACTAGTTATGACAACATTCAAGGAAGATTTTCCACGCATTGCAAGATTCCTCGAGAAAAATACTTATTCCTGATCCTCAGGCCATCACACTGATCCCAAAATCATCATATTATGAAATTAGTTTCATTTATAATTTTCACTGAAAATGCGTTGTCGCGCAGCTGCGATTGAGACATTGATGGTCCGAAATGAATGTGGCCTTTTCCTGATTGAATACAAATAAGGATCAAATTCAATCACACTGAAGACACCGCTCTCATCATAGTACCCGGCCTGTCCACAAATTTCTTCGGATCTTGATACACCCGATCTTTAGCGAGTCAGGTCGCAGCATCCCGGATCGCCAGGAATTCACATTTGAAATGAAAAGTAATAACCTCAGCTGCCATCGACGATAATAATCCAAGTTTGGTTATAGTGGCCACACCTAACTTACTAGTATGGCTTCACGTCATGGGTGGGCCAAGGTGGAGAAAAAACAAAAAGAAAAAAGTTGAGGTTTTTCTTCATAACTCAACCAATCCCGCATACTACTACTGCTTAAGTCTAAAAATTGTTTTCCAGAAGACTACATAAAATGAAAAATTTGCAAAAACCTAACGAGATTTTGTAGATATTGTCAATTATTACATGTAAATTGAATAAGAAGTGACGTTTTCATCAAATGCTTTATTTCGAGGACTGAGCAGCTTCATCTCCTGATGCCAAAAATGGCTGCAAAAATTCTGTATACAAAGATTTCAATGTTGAATTGATAGGAACGTAGTGACCTCCTGAATGTCGCAATTCCGTTGCGTTCTTGAACATAGGCAACATTTCCAGGGTCATTTCTACAATAAAAAAGCAATGGACCATCAGTCAATCAAATCAATAGAATTCTAAAGCGTAGAAATTGCCGAATACATTAAAAGAGAGGTCCAATTTTATAACAAACAAGTATCTGAAATTTGTCAATAATACAACTTGTAATAAGACAATAAGTTGTCGATATCACTTGGAGACGACTACCACCTTCACTCGCATTCCTTTTGTACCGCCAGCCCGGCCTGGTGATACTTCTACCGCGGACTTCGGTTCGATTCCTGAGTCGGGCGAGTACAGTCGGGGAATAAAGGGTACTAGTGTCTTGTATTGAGTTAATCGTTGTCTTTCTTTTTAGATATTAAACAAACAGCAGGCATCGCACCATCTTGATCTTAAGTCTGTCACACGGACATCATCAGGACTGAGAAAAGTTCTCTCACCTTGTGGAATGACTTGATCCGTTTCTCCGGAGACAACAAGACTTGGAGTTTCCAAAGGCACTGAATAATAGTCAGCATGGAGAGAACTCCGACTGACAAATGGCGCTACTAAAATCATGAATGTGAACGGCTGGTCCCAACCTGAAAAAATCATTCTATTAAAAGCAGAGTTATTAGCAAGGTCAAACAAAATGAAATACTTTGAAATGTGCATCACAACGACATCACTGCATTCAATATGCTGTTTAATTACAGAGTTTCATTGATATGCATGATGGTCGAAAGGAGATTAGTCCTAACAAGTTGAAGTAGTAATTCGAATGATAGGGTTTTCGGAATATCAGTATTTCTACCGACAGCTCGAAATCCCGAAAAATTTTATTCCCGTAATTTCGAAATCAATAAAAGTATTTGAAAATCTGTTCGGCTTCTACGTGTGCACTGATAGACTAGTTAAAACGCCACTGCATCTCTACTAAAATAGCTGTTAAAATAGTATTTAAAACATGTACTGAATTAATAAGCAAGTGTACATTTACAAGAATGAAAATCATCAATGCAAAAGCAAAAGCGTAAATTTCGTAGTAAAAAAGCGTAGGCTCAAAGTCAGTGAAGAAAAAATCATGACAAACCATTGGAATTTAAATAATTTCATGTTAATGCCATATTTGCGCTACATGCAAAATGAAGAAGTTTTGGCAGACATGCTGAGATGACGTGAGCAATAATGGCAGTCTAATTTTTCATATTTCGCAGTTCCCTTTGAAGCCATCCATCGGTGAATGAATGGACAAAAATTCTGCACTTTTAAGTCTGCTGATCACAAGAGATCAGACAACGTTCAAAAACCTGTCTTATACTTTTTACATGGTGTTAAGTTTGTGGAAATTGAGCAACCTAATCAGTGAATAAAACGACTCAAAAGTTTTTGAGCAAAGTTTTTTTGGTATATCTTTTTACACATTTATCTAATCCAGAAAACCACAAGCCATATAGAAAACTGATTATTATATTATGCTCACAGTCAATTTCCATTAGCAATTCTGTCGTCTCCGTGTCCTGAGTCAAAAAAACCTTCAATTTTCTAGAATGAGGCCCACTGACCACTTAAAAATTGGAAACATATGCAACTTATCCATGGAATAAAAATTTTCATATGGTAAAAACAGAATTTAAAATGGACCATAGATTTGATGCGAAAATAACGTTTGAAAATGTGCTTATTTTTTGAGCAGTTATTTATGAAACAGTCTGCATTTTTTTATGAACTCGCTATTTAACATTATTTCCTGCATGATCCATTCTGACGCAGTAATAAATAAGTACTCATGCACAATTTTCAAAATAAAGAAGGAATTCATGCTTGCTATCAGTCTTACTAGGCTTTCCGCACGTTTAGCCCGTCATTTAGTTTTATTTATTATTTTGCGTCCAACCCTTGCAACACGAGGAAAAGAAGACGGAAAACCGTGGAGCGAGTGAGTTTGCATTTTATTTTTAGATCCATGATCAATCTTTCATAAGTACATAAATGAGAACTTCACACAAAGACATGTTTGATATAAAACCGCGCACCGGTGCGAAATCAAGTGATATTACACTAGTACAGTTCAATTCAAAATTTAAATTGTCATAACTTATTCAACATTAAAGAAAACGTTATTTCTGTATCATTTGCCAATGTCGACTCGAAATCTAAGGTACAAATTTGAGTGATCTACAATTTTTACCTCTCTTAGGAATCTCACTCATCATTCATCATGCTCACTCGCTGACATCGGCGCGAAAATCACTCACTGGAAGCTATGTACCAATCCGTGAAGAATTATTTCTTGCGGAATTTCGAGTGATGGAATGCGTGTTGATATATACTGAAGATGAGCTTGAAATGATAAATTTCATGTCACATGAGATTGCTAACTCACGCACATCACACTCAAGTGTAGCAATTCATGACTATGCTTCGTGGTTTTAGAACTATTCAACTGAAAGATAAATCCTTTTAATGATCTAACACATGCATTATTTAAAGCGAACAAAAGAAAGCTGCATTTCGAAGCAAGCAATTTTCAGCATTCACAGTGTCATCCTTCTTCGTGTTGATGACGACATGAAGACAACGGCAATAGTCGTCGAAAGCGGTTGTTGACATTTTGTAGCGTAACTAACTGAAAACACCCACGATTCGTTGCCTCTAATCCGCAATGTCCTGTACTGACCTCTAACAGTGTAGATTTGAGAAGAAAAAGTCACAAAACAGCGATGTATCTGGAGATGGAGGTGATTATGGCATCAACGGATATCCGTGTTCAATGCAATTTCTTGGAAATTCAGAGAAACTTCAAAGGATTCAGCCAAGTGCGCACGAGAACGTTTCAGTGAGATGTCATCATTCGTGTATTATTTATGGTAACGATTATTGTGACATTAAAAGCAATAAGCAAATATTGCTATTAATATATAATAAATATTGCTATTATATATAATATATAATAATAAATTATATATATATATATATATATATATATATATATATATATAAGCGAATTATTAGCGAATTATTGCTATAACACATACTGTGGAAATTACACTACATAAGCATCGAATCTAATCTCACTACGCAAGAATCGCAAACACCACAAGAAAGGAGGTAGCGAATTTAGTCTCATTGAAAGAGCATGAGGCAAATATATGTCTGCTTGTATGAAGGGGAACTCAAGTGAGAGCAATGTTTGCGAAGCGACACATGGTACACCTCAAATGCGGTGAAAGTTGACTTAGTATATCATAAAATCGCAGAGAGAGTTGCAGAAATAAGAAACAAACGTTAGGTTTTACTTGAACGATGCAAGCGAGATGCAGCAAAGTGAAGGGAAAATGAGCAGTGCTACCAACTTGCCGAGCATGCGTATCAGGGCCAAACATGTATGTCGTGTCGACTGCGGAGTGTGTCGACATGGAAGGAGCTCGCCTTGAGTGTGTGGACAGTTTCTCCTATCTTAAGACGTCCTCGATAGCGCTGGAAGTCTTGAGTCAGCAGCAGTGTCAAGAATAAGATGTGGATGATGTGAATTCCATGAACTGCAATTCTTTTTGACGTCCAAAGGGCCATTTTTGAGAACCAGGGGTTGTGTATATGGAACCTGTGTGCGACAAGCTATGCTTTATGGTTGCGAGTCATGGCCGCTGGTTTCATCCCATGAGAAGATGCCTGAGCGTGTGGAGATGCGAATGCTAAGGTGGATGTGTGGTGTCTGACTGTCGGGCAGGAAATCGAATGACAGAATCAGAAAAGCAATGAGTCTTGAGAACATCACAGACACCGCGTGAAGGCAAAGACTGCGTCGGTTTGGTCACGTGGTAAGAAGGGATGAAACAGAGTGGATCAGAAAAGTAATGTGGATGGAAGAAGATGGCAAAAGAGGAGCAGGAAGAAAATAGAAGACCTGGAAGAAAGTGGTGAAAGATGATCTCAAACGTGTTAGAGCCCACGAAGCGGGCGCCCACGAACGAACAAAATGAAAGTCTGTTCTCAAGCCGCAAACGTCTAGCCCAGCATCTTCTGGAACCAAAGGACGCGAAACGGGATGATTGATTGATTGAAAGTTAAACATAGGTTGCATGCATTTAACCTACATAAATTAATAACAACACTTAAGTCTGAATTTAAGAGTATTTTGTCTTTGAATTAGAGAAATCGAGCCAAAAAGTCAAATTTCCACAAAGCTACAGTACACAGGGGCAGCGCTATACTATGTTGCCTCATTGACAATTTAAATTTCAAAATTCTTCTTCATGACTGCGTGTTAGTTTTGGTGTATTGATAAGTAGTGTACATCCAATGTACTGCAATATCCCATAATACCTATTTCATGCTTCAAACAGATATTCGTTAAACTTTCAAAAACTTTTAACTGTTCAATTTCTATTCGATGACTAATCGACTATTCGACAGCTTCAGAAACAATCTTATCTTGACGAACAATCGCATACTTACCGAGCAGTTTCCGCTCCTTGATGGCACAGAGCATGAAAGCGAACGCCGCTCCTTGACTGTATGCGAGAATACCATCAAAAGGTCCTCGCGTCTCAAATGCTTCTTTTACCTTCGCTACCGACTCCTCCAACCCGACACTGCAGTCAGAATGGTCAACGGCTTTGAAGGAACGATCATCGCGGGAGAACCACCATCCACGCTCATCTGAAGATGTAAAGTGAGGATGAAAAATTGCATCTCAAACTGCTTCCAGTCAATGCCTCACCTGCGCCTTCAACATTCTTCTCTGGGATATCATGAGGAGAATCCACGAAGGCTGTAAGCATGAAGACAATTTGCATTTACTCACACAGGCTTGAGAAGTGAAGAAACATGAAGCAAGTAAATGATTAGCAAATAGCTACTTAGGCAACATTTCTCACTTAAGGTTTCAAATATGCTTAAAATCCGTATAAAACTGCTAATTGCCAAGAATACTTAAAGTCGTTCCTACACTCATGCGTAAGTTCAAGCATGTAATAAAAATACTGCGCTGATGATTGGGCACGTTGTTAAGCGTCTGCGATGTGTGCATGGCTGTTGTTGTTGTTTTACCCGGCTCCGTCAAGCGGATAGGAGGCTTCGTATCGATTACAATACGAAGTGACATACCTAGTAAGCAAATGCCAGGCAAATACATACCTACTACTGGCGAGGAGTGCCCCGGGGAAGAGATGTCAATTCAGATACCACAGGGGTGCAACCACACCCAAGACAAAGCTATTCACACAGGGTGAACAGCATTGACCGGAGTAGGTAGCAACCCCAATGGCCCCACCTCACACCTTACCCTCGCAGAGGGGCGGCGGCCATCGCTGAGGGGACTTTGGAAAAGGCATAGCCAGATAAGCCACAGGGGAGGAAGCTCAAAGAGCTTTGTTGCATATCCCACCAGCTAAGATTCGGGTGTCAGGATCCCTACGCAGCAATAAGTGCGAGTAAGTCTAGCCATTGAGAAAAGGCTATAAGAATAAGACATCAAACTGCCAACACCAGAGCTGCAGTGGAAAATGCCCCTTTTAGTCGCCTCTTACGACACACAGGGGAACGTCGGTCTTATTCCATTCAGTCCCGGGAGCTGCACGTGAACGGGTTTCTGGTCGAAATGGTGCTGAAGCTGAGTTTAGATAAAGCTGTCCCTCGGTAGGGCCTCGAAATATGATTTTATAGTCAGCAACGTTCTTGGCAACATCTGTGTTTCTGCCAAAAGCGAGCAGAAAAATCAATTGCCTCTTTTAGTTCGTGGAGGCAGGCCTAGATAGGCATACTTTCAAACTGCAAGCTGTTGAAAATCATTCTGCACGAGGACCATTGCGACCCGATCTTTTACTTGTTCACACATCGAGCACACTTCACCCGCTTTTATTCAAGTTGGAGGAAGATGTGTGTCGATTAATCAAACTGCAAAGCGAACGATTCCATCACCTACTGTGCAGGAGAAATCGATCTTGTGTAGATGCATGTCAATCATTTTTCAATAAGAAAGTGATTGTTAAGATCGTAAGTCATTGTCATAAACTTAACTTCTTCCCCATGAGCGCAAATAAACGATTCACTTGCATAAGCGATCATCTTGTCGAATGAGTAAGTTATTCATTTGAAAAAGTGAAAATTGGCATTTCTCCGGTATGTCAAAGACTCTCCTCATGCCCATCAATTAGCATTTTCTGCAGCCTAAATGCTTTTGCTCGCATTTTTGTAAATGCAGTCAACTGTTCTGTCCTCAAAACTTCTGCGCGAAAAGTTGATGTGAAAATTTTAAGAAATTATTTGGGCTTATATCGATTTAAAATTATTATTTTAGAAGCATTTCAATTTTCATTGATTCATAAATCTCAAGACCCAGTCTACCCAACTTGCGAATACAGAATTAAGCTGACAACTATATGTCAGTAAATTATCTATGCCGCTCAAAACTGAATGATCAACTTGTCATTATGACGCCTTTTACTACTTCTAAAAAGAGCACATGATTGAAAGAAAATGGTAGAGGGATATATAATTTATTGCTGTAATTCAGAAACAGTCAAGATATCAATAAAGCAATCAATGAGACAGAGATAGTAGACAGTAGGGCAGGGATATTCCCGCAAACGGTATTCCGACACTGTCACTGACTTTCTTCATGTGTGAAGAACAAAAAAAGTGAATAATACGATGGAAAAGAGCAATGCAATGATAGCAAAAGGTAAATTTATTGCTCATAATCATGAGATGCAAGTGTGAAACTCCAATCATCCCTAGCTATTCGAGAAATTTAATGATGGTACCCTACCACCATCCCCTTCCTATATTTTTATTTCATTTTTAAACGAATCTAGAAGCCTAACAAAAATTGTTTGAAATTTCCTGAAGAATTTCATGCATCGTCAAAATGCACACATTTGTACTGCTGATTTTCTCTATGATCGGAAATGACATCATTCTATTTTTCTATGATGAAAACATACCACTTTTTAGTGAAATATACGTAGGCCTACATCGTAAAAATAGATCCTTTCATACGAATTTTTCGATTTACACTGCTACCATGCTACTTTTATGAAATTAAAACTAGATTGCATGCAGCATCGATATATTCCAAATAATGAAAGAACGAAGGCAGCAGTTCAGTCATGCAAAACCTCTCGTATATCAAAAGTTAAGTAGGGCCTATGGCCTATCCATTAGACATCACAATTTTTGATTTGAGCTTTATACACTCAAATTACAAATACGCTTACAATATGCAGTTGGTTGGGCCAACAGCATCTAAAGTACGAAAAAAGGCTAAAAATATTTAGATCACAGTGAAGACTTCAAAAACATCAAGACAGTGTTATTAATGAGTTCAATGTTCAATCATAGGCCTACTGGAAGTCTGAAGCAACCAGTAATATATCAGACATACACTGTACAATGAGAGCTAATCCCAGAAAACTGTCCGAAATGTCGAGCTTTGCCGTACTCGTATTTCCAAATTTCAAAGTCTTGTTTACATATTCTCAATAATTTATTCATAGGGTTATATTATACTCGTATTATAGAAACTAAGACAAGTCAGAAAAGACAAATTCAAACTAGCGCTTTTTTATGTAAATGTAAATCAACAAGAGTCAAGAACAATAACTTCAATATACATGACAGTCTTACAGAATGCATTGCACATATATAAAGTAGTATGTTAGTCTATTTACAGGCTCAGCGTTATATTTGTGTTAATCATATCTGCTTCTTAGCGCACCTGCAGTCGTGTATTGTTTGACAATCTGTGTAATAGACCGACTGACAGACAATAGCCTGTTGCTTTTCGCTACATGAATCAACCAGTGGGGAAGGACATGGGTTGAACAAACGAAAGAGACTAAATTTTCTTCAATACAAAATGCGAAGATTCTAAGATTAGAAATTAGAATGGAACAAAATTTTTTGATGATATCATTTTATATCATTGCCGATCTTTGGATTTTCTTTCCTGAAATTCATGTCTATAACACCATCATACTCTTGTGATAATTTCTCTATAATTACAAGTGACCTTTCCCAAGCATCATTAAGAGTATGCACATTGCTTTTCAGTTTCAGTTTATAAAAAGTATTTAATGAACCAAGCCCATTTTCATCCCCAAGCACATTGTGATCAAAACATAGAAATATATTGTTCATCTGAAGTTGTCATCAATGTCTATGGATCAAAAGTATGAGTTATTTTTCAACCGATTTATTCAAATAGAATACAGCAATTGTATAATAAAATTAAATGAACCGCAGACGTTTCGACCTCGGCTTGCTCACTGCGAATGATAACAGAGTGTGTTGGACATTAATGCCACGTCTATAAGAGCGAATCTCAGAGGTCTCCAATGCCCCTCTGATTGCTAAGTGATTCTAGTCAAAGCATAGAAATTGATAACAATAAAATCTCTAGAATGGAAGTAGAGCTTCGTGGCACAAAAATCGCACGCACTCTCACTTAGATGCACTTGTCAACGGCTGCATCATTGGGTTAGAATCAGTCACATGTGCAATTCTGAGCTTTTCATTGGTGATTCATGCCCCAACTTAGTTCCCCGGATGTGCCGCGACCTTGAGTCAATTTCCATTCTCGTCAACTTTAGATAAACAATCTATTTCTGTGAGTCAAAGTGAAGCATTGACCACCTAACTCTCCACTGAAATTCGCTCTCTTAGACCTGGCATTTATGTCTAACCACAAAGATCAATTGCCTTGTCTGCGTGCTTGGGTCTAGAGATGACTTCCTCAATGCTGATGGTCACCGCCAGAACTAGTCTCGAGGGGCAAGAAGATCAATTTTCCATTGAATGTAGTGCAAATTTAAACCTGAATTCTGACGAACCAGAAGACTGACATCACATTAAACGCACACAGTCAGTATATTTAGATCGTGAAGAGTCGAACGATGTAAATAATATTTCCATTTGACGAATTAGTCACTAAGAAAAATTGAGTCAGAGATATGTACTTTTCACTTCACAGACCTGCCTGGATTTGACCGCTGAAGTTCGTGGGTTCTCTGATAAGAGACATTTCTGCAATACGTGCGCTTGGCAATCACACAAACTAAAGAGAAAATATCTTTGTCAATCTCTGTCACTTGGTGCCATTACTTGCAATTGCTGGGATAGGATTATGTCCGCAAATGAATCTATCTCTGTGTATCCAGCACACTGTAATCATTTGCAGTGAACAGACCGAGGGCGAAAAGTGTGCGGTACATTTTATTATATAATACCTTTCACGTATTTTATTTGAATATGTCAGCCGAAGAATGACTCATACTTTTGATCGCTTGGCTGATACTTATTCAGATTATATTCCGTCACTATCATTTTATCCGTTGCAGTGAATAACAGAATTAGTCGTTGACCTTTAACAGTCTGGATAATCAGCAGACGTCACTTCACACTATCAGCTCTACTCTACTTCAAAATGTACTAATTCAACTTGTAACACGAAATACATTATAACAGAAAACACTTAAATAAATAGATACATATGAAGTGCCGTGTTGAATGGTAGATCTCAAAGGTTTTTACGACAGATCTGAATCCCCGGGGGGATAGCATAGGAGTACCGCATATTTCAGTTATTCACTCGCACAGCAACTTTCCACTAAAACATATTTTCACGGCTTGATCAAATTGCAAGAATATCACGCTGAAAGACATTTTTTTCTGATTTGAGTGAAGATGAACTAATGCCACTAGAAGCAATCTGATGTAACTGTCAGAAAACCACCTGACACTGACTTGAGGGGCCTGAAGGAAATGGTCCTTTCCGTGAGATCGTCATGCGTAACAATAACATATCTATTATTAGGCCCCACGAAGAATTGCACGCCAATTCTATGAGATATACAGAAACCAAACGTGATTATGTCAAAAACGAGAAGATTTCGACTTTTTAACATGATGACAGTGATCGAAGCAATATGTTATAATCAGCACGCAATATTAAAGGATATTATTACACCACATTTTGATCGTCTCAAATATTTGATTATAGGCCTTATTATTGAAGGATACTTGCCATAAAAATGCGATCAAACACGAGTAATGACATGATCAATAGTCAAATATAATGCTACCTATCGAGCAAATAAACTAAAAAAGTTACAGCATTTTTCTGCTGTCTTTAAAAAGTCGATTGCCATCCTGAGTCACTCGCGCCATGGTTCAGACGTTAAGGTCTACTCAGCGAATATATCGTCTCCAAAGGGGACTGTGTCAGGAGATGTCACCCTAAATCATGAGATGCGAATGAACTGTAACAGATTTTGTCAATGAGATTTGAATTTGATGACTATATTGCACGTCTTGTGAGTTGACAGATGTGCAGACATGCTCAGATCAATTCAATTTCATATTCTTTATTACTATAGCAGTGGATTTAGGGGGTCAGTAATCATTCACGGTTATCATTATAAAAAATAACTTAACCGAAATTGGACTCATTTTCAAATTTCTCACTAACCCAAACCTGAAGAAGAGCTGTCAATGTCAGAAGGCTGTCCTATCCCACCGTTATAGAACGGTTTCGTGCAGTAAGGTGCCGCTGAAATAAAATGATCCAACTTATCTCAAAAGTTTGAAAACTCCCGACTACTAGCAGATGATTCGAATAATATTACCCTTCAGACAGACGTTCTGTCCTCAGATCCTGTTACTATAAAATATCACGATCATGTCCGTTTCTAATGTTTTGAGTGTGCCACAGTGATATCCGTCCAACATGTTCTATGGTATTTGTTATCAGCTTTCTGAGTTCTATTCAATAAACCATTTTTTTATTGATTTCTATAATATCAGATACTACATAAGGTCGTTTCAAGAATATTGACTACAAGTTAGGGTCCTGCAAATACCCAAAAATCTGAGTCGAGACGAGTACCTGACTCGATCCGAGGTTCGAGATCGACAATTTTTAGTTTGCCAGTGATACTAATACTTTGCATGAAGAATATACGATAATTCAAATCATGAAATTAAGCTCAGTCATTTAGTAATGTTAGAAAATGAAGAGCTGGACAAGACGACTGCTAAATGACTGGAGATTGAAAATTTTCAATTTTCTCCACGTCGCTATGTCTTTATCTGAGCTTGAAGCGAACAATAAACTATGGGCATGCTTAAATGTTGAGTAACAAAGTAAACTACTTTTTTATATACAATAATATTGCTTTTTTTCAACCCTACGTAATAATGATGATCATGTAAAAGTGGAAATTCTCTCACCAAATTCACATTGTTTCTTCAAGTTTTTTCTGAAAGATCCAGTTTTCTCACGAAATGTTTGACTGTTCTGTCTGCAATTTTAAAGAGTTTTGCTGAGCATAATCCACACAGTTGATATTTAATGACGATAGACAAGTCACACTCATGCTTATTATAGAGGGACGCATTCATGACGTTCACGTGACCGATATACATGATACATCAATGAAGTTGACCAACCAACATTGCGACGGATATACCGTGCCATATGTCTATGTGCACTTTAACAGCTCCATGAGGAAATAGCAACTTATACGCAAATAATCGAAGTTAATTCTATATTAACAGAAAAGATTGAGAAATAGTTATTCGCGATTTTCAATGAAATTCAGTTACTACGAAAAGGTATGAGATGTCGCTCGCCTCTGGATTATTCTAGATTCATTGATTCACCAATGGCTTAC
Organism: Prostheceraeus crozeri; assembly: GCA_907163375.1. Classification (NCBI taxonomy): domain Eukaryota; kingdom Metazoa; phylum Platyhelminthes; order Polycladida; family Euryleptidae; genus Prostheceraeus; species Prostheceraeus crozeri. The sequence goes on along the minus strand of CAJQUW010015487.1, from coordinate 649,683 downwards.
AATACTTCAGATTTGTGATAAGGGTGCTTATTTGAGAAAGGAAGACGGGGGCGTGTGTGTTACAATATATCCTGTTCAAGAATGACTGACCTTAAGTAACAGGTGGACAATAAACATCACATACCACTATTTCATCGTGATGACGGGGGCGTGTGTGTTACAATATATCCTGTTCAAGAATGACTGACCTTAAGTAACAGGTGGACAATAAACATCACATACCACTATTTCATCGTGATGAGATAACGGCGAGATGTTTCTCAGTATAGTCAGCGTCGATGTGCATGCACTTACAGTCGCTTAAAGCACCTTGCACGGCATGGTGTAGAGAATTAAATAATCCACGGTCGAGATTATAATAATGTGCATATTCTTCTGCAATAACATTAAGAGTGATTATACTTAATTTGATAAAGTACCATATTAGGTTAAAAAAAGATTTACTCGTTTCATTCCCCAGTTGATAGGACTAGATCATCGACCAAAACTGAAAAATTTACTGTAGACTTCCGAGTGAGCGACTTCTTCATTCTGTCTACTCGCGTGCATGAATATGATTCATGGAAGCTACTGATGCCCATAAGTAAGCACGAATTTCGCAGCAGTCTCTTCACGTCGAGTACAGTGAGACACTGGAACTCTTTATATGCAGCTGAACGAAGTGCAAGCGCTTTGAACGAATTCAAAGGTTGCGTGAATTCCTACTTTCATTGACGACATACAACCATTGTGATGGGATCCTCAAGGTGACCATATTTGCTTCCTATTGCTTGCAGGTGTTGTTTGTAGTTTACTTGGAGTATGATACTTAGCTGTCCACTACAATCGCGAAGATAAAATATTGGGTCCTGAAATTCTATGTAAACCAACAGGATGAACTGCTTTAGCCACATAGACCGGTCATCTCTTCTTCTGTTTGACTAGGAAGGAAACAATAGAACATGTAGCGTTAATGAAATGGCACAATCTGCTGACATAATACCATAGCAATCGAACAATGAGCAACCAGTTCAACAGTGAGCACGCCAAATTGTGCGAAGTTTCAGTGACTGTTACCAACCGGATCACACAGCAAAGAGACAAAGACGATGTCAAGTTCTACAGAGAAGCTTGTGAACGTTTTTTCGTGCGCCTGATAACTTTTTTAATAATCATCGGAGGGCCCAACATTATCGACAAAAGTTTTGCTTAATGATCTGAATTCTTCGAATCTGAAGGAATCGTGGCGATCGGAACATTTTGAAAGAATTCACAGCAATCCGAAAGCGGCGCACGATTAGTTTTCCTATCTCCTCAAGGCATTAAGAAATTCTTTTTGCCCACTTAATAAGTTCCTGCATGTGAAATCATTTTGAATCAGTTTGCACTTCTAGCAAAGTGATGCGCTTAAACAATCAATTCTGTGGCTTTAGCGATGCATTCATGCCAAATCTGTCCATAATTCAGTTATTATAAAATGATCGAACATTTAGCACATTGCCGGTAAATCGATGGCGTCATTCATATGGAAAACACCACACTGTCGTAGTGTTTGCTTTGCAGCTAATGCTTTGAAATGATTTATGGAAGTTTCTGACACGAATTCCGGACAGAATAAATTTTCCACCTGAATGACCAAATTCTAATCTGTCGGCTCAGAAGTGTCGCAAGAATATCAGCAAGAATGCACGAAACTGAAATGCATCAATTAAGGCAAAGATAAAGATAAATCACGAGTTCTACCCACGTCGAAGTCACCATGATGCAAATGTCATTGATTTTGTGCTTGATAATTCCGTTCTTCATCTTGTCATCAAAACACACAGCATGCCAGATTGGACAACATTTCAGTTCACATAGAATAAGTCAGAAGCTGTGCCATCTACATGAAGTGTTCAAACGGCTTATTGCTTAATCTGTATGCCTCCAGCCTCAGTCGGCTGCTGACCAGTTTTGCATGAATCGTTGATATCAAATACTGGGAACTACTCATGGTCTCCGTGGCACAGTGCTTAAGTTATTGGCCTAGTGATCTTTCAGTTCAGAGGTCGAGCCCCGAAAGTGTCATTGGAAGTCGTCAGGAAGGGCATCCGGACTAAAAGATCACAACATTCTAAATTAAAGCCTGACTATGTCAGCACCGTCCCAGCCCCCAGTAAGGGGGTAGTGACGTTAAACTATCATTCATGCGAGCCGTATCGTGATGTAATAATGACATCTTTATTGGGGTCAAGAATCTGTAAGAGCTTTTACAATGGAAAATCAAAGCGCGCTGTGAGCTGTAGATCACAATAAGCATTACAGGTGAATAAGCTATTACATAGGAAACAATATTCCTCCTATAATAATACTACGGAGTTATTTCTTCTCACTCATTATGTAACGAAGGATGTGTCTTTGAGTCCAATCATCAATTCACCTACGGCTTGTGTGTCATACCTTAGTTTATCTCATTCATATGTAATATAGCGTGATCGAAGTGTGAGAAAATTCTAGGGTGTACATGACACAAAAACGGACAAACTCGAATCCATGAAATGAAACGCATCTTTTAATCAAAGACGACATCATCGGAAAAAGATTACATTTGCTTCAGTTAGCTCCATTCGTTTTCAGAGATCGGTTGATCAATAATTTCATGCAGATATACTTGACAAAAAATTGAAAATGAAAATTAGATGAAATGAAAACTACACAAAAGGCTGTCTGAGAATGACCGCATAATCAACGGAAAAGTGTCGTTAAAACATCTTTCAGTACTCGTGTTTCTACTCATCTACAAGCTCCACACATATCAGAATCTCTTGCATTTGCGCTAAGTGCATCTTCCCTTACTGAGTGAGATGACAACAGGCTCCGTGAGGATAATTGGCAGATTGAAATAACATCAATTTATTTGAAAATGTCTTTACGAAAAAGCATATTTTGTTGATAGGGAAGAGTCAAGAATGATTTGATGCTATCTTATTTATTCTATTACGCTATTAATTTCAATCACTACTCAGTGATCATCTTCAGGCAAAAAGGAATTTTAACATTGACACATACATAAGATTCAACATTTTTTTGTACAATATCACAAAAATATCATATGGAAGGGATGATATAGGAAAGGAGGAATAGAGATATGTATGAGGCAGGTAGTACTGGGTTACATAGTACCAGGAGCAAAGAAAACGATGACCTGACTGAAAAGTTATAGTCCGGCAGCCAGAACGAGTTTCTGCAGGGAACGAGGCCGAAAGTGAGACTTTCACAGAATGATGTACACCCTATGCCTACTGCGAATCGGCACGTCTGCCGAGTTCTAGTGAGTTCCTCTTCTTGTCAGACAAGATCAAAGAAAAACACATGTAAATCCAATGGGAAGCAGATTGCAGTTTTTGGCTAAAATGAAATTTTCTATGTTTTCTCTGATTAAACGAAAAGTACTTAACCCAGAGTTATAATTTTTGGCATGGAATGTCTTCAGGTCATTTCCTATAATGTGCATGTGCTTTTATCATCCATCTAATCGGCAATGCATGTGAGAATGTGGTTGAATGTGGATAAAGTAGCTCAAAATGTTTGTGTTTGCCGACATTAAGAGGCTCGCCAAATCTAAATGGGTTTAGCTATATAGACAGGGGTGTATGAAAATGAAAGGAAATGACCTGAAGACATTCCATGCCAAACATTATGACTCTGTGCTTAGTACTTTTCGTTTAATCAGAGAAAACATACAAAATTTCATTTTAGCCAAAAACTGCAATCTGCGTCCCACTGGATTTACATGTGTTTTTCTTTGATCGTGTCTGACAAGAAGAGGAACTCACTAGAACTCGGCAGACGTGCCGATTCGCAGTAGGCATAGGGTGTATATCACTCTGTGAAAGTCTCATTTTCGGCCTCGTTCCCTGCAGAAACTCGTTCTGGCTGCCGGACTATAACTTTTCAGTCAGGTCACTGTTTTCTTTGCTACTGGTACTATGTAACCCAGTACTACCTGCCTCATACATATCTCTATTCCTCCTTTCCTATATCATCCCTTCCATATCATATTTTTATGATATTGTACAAAAAAATGTTGAATCTTATGTATGTGTCAATGTTAAAATTCCTTTTTGCCTGAAGATGATCACTGAGTAGTGATTGAAATTAATAGCGTAATAGAATAAATAAGATAGCATCAAATCATTCTTGAACCTTCCCTATCAACAAAACATCATTTACTATAGGTTTGACCGATCAAGAAGCTAATCATCCGTTTCATATTAAATATAGACATTTCAACTGCAGAATGACATCGACGTTCGCAACATTAACACTTGTAATTCATCGCTGACATTACAACAGCAGAATTACCGAAATGAGGTGAAACGTTCTCGTTTCAAATGCCAATTGCCATATCAACAGCATAAAAAACAAAATCTAGCGCAAATTCAACCTAATAAATGGCGATCTGCAGCTGCAGACATGAAACAAAGAGGCAAATAGCAACTACAGAGTTGATCGCAAAAAACTGACCACTTAAATTTCCTTGAAGTTCAATCGATTCTAATGCTTTCCAATCACATCGCAATCCAACGTACCATATATCACCCGAGAGCTTGCATTCTCAACTTTAAAATGAACCATGATAGACTTGTATCCGTTATTGCATTTGCTGAGCAGTGTAACTGTAAAGCAACATGTGTGACGCAAACACCATGTAAGGTGAAAGAAGGTTCAAAACAAGACAATTAGCGAAGGCATGTCTTTGTTCTCTCAAAGCGACTGCCGATTGTTTACCTTCATTGCAGGGAATGACGCAGTTAATCTTATAAATTAACCGGTTAACCGGTTAAGAAATAATTAACCGGTTAATCGGTTAAGAAAAAATTAACCGCGGTTAATCAACCTATTACAAATTGTAACTAAAAATGCAAGCTATTTCATTGACACTTTCACAAGATTTTATAGGCACGTTTTCTTATTGCTAGTAGGCCCTACAGAGCAAGAAATCCGCAGGTCTAAATTAGTGCCCACAGAAATTGCTTCAGACAAGACATAGCCTATGTAAGATAATCATGTTGCACAATTTAGTGTTCATTATCTTATCACTGTAGTTTGTTGGTATTATTTTTTCTCTGCTCTATACTATATCACTCGCACAAAAAAACAAGTTTCGGTCAATATCTATAAATTCTGATGAATAAAACTACGTCATCGAATAAAAAGGAATTACACATGCCGCATGGTATCTACCATATACTGAGTTCCATGTAAGTTCGGTGAATAATTTCAACAATGAGTTAAGAATTGTAGTGTAAAAATAATATGGCACTTGCGGTTTTCTTTTGAAGACGCATTCGTTTCTTGTCCAAGATATTACCAAACGCTGAAAACAAACGTTTACTGCTTGCAGATGTAGCTTGAACGGCAAGATACTGCTTGGCAAGTTTTGGAAGTTTTGGAAAAGATAACCCATGTATTTTCCACCATTCCAATGGATCAACATCTAGGTCAGTAACGCACATCTCGTAATTCTGCATTTCTTGCAAATTTGTCTGTTTGACATTTATTAAAGGAGTACTTTCCAAAAGGAAACTTCGTTTCTCACATGCTTTAGTTGGCGGGCACTTCAGTTCGGAGGAATCCGCTTGTTCCCAAATGCTCTGTTTTACTTTCTTCTTCATATCTTGAGGCAAGAAGTCGAGTTATTTCCACGAGATGAAATTCAAAGCCTCAGTACAAGTGAGTCACGTGTTTTGGTTTCTCTCACACTGAATAGCCAGTGTTAAGCAACGGTTTCTCGTAAATTTTGTTTCTTATAATAGATTCACCTTTCCGATGATCTAAAGCAGATGTTTTATAAGTTTTACCACTGATTGGACGCAGGGACGTAGGCAGGATTTTCAAAGGGGGGAGCGCCGCTCCCACCGCTCCCCCTCTGGCTACGTCCCTTATTGGACGTCGGTTACGTGCTTAATTCTTACTATAAAATATTGATTTAACACCCTCTTTGAACATTTTTTTAACCGCGGTTAACCGGTTAAAGACTTTTAACCGGTTAAGAGTTTTCAAACCGGTTAACCGCGTCATTCCCTGCTTCATTGTTTGCGTGCTTTTGCGGAAATGAAAACAAATATTGAAGAAGTTTGAAAAAGAACTATTGAACTTACATGAATATAGCTTATATATTCGTACTCCTCACATCGCAAGGATTCTGAATGAAGATACCAAACATGAACACTTTTGATGAAAAAGTGAGAACATAACATTTTCAACCAAAAATATCATGATTTTATGATAACTTCACGATATCACTAATTTTTCATTAGTTCTCCCATTTGATGAACAGCATGTCAAAGGAGAGCTGAGAAAATGCTCTTTCTCCTCGTGCCTGATTCACTATAATACTCACATGTTTTCATTTTGAAAAATAGCGATTTGTAAATTGAGTGATTTTCATATTTTGAGCACTGCTCAGCAAATACAATAACGGATACAAGTCTATCATAGCTCATTTTAAAGCTGAGAATGCAAGCTCTCGAATGATGTATGGCACGTTGTTGTGCGATTCGATTGGAAAGCATTAGCATTTTTTGTTGATGAGAACTTCATTAAATGTTATTGGAGTGTCGATTTCAAGACGAAAACGATTAGCTATCATTGAATGTAGCAACTAGCATCCACCCGTATTGTAAGTTTATCAGAAGATCAGAAAATCAGTAATCGATTGATAGATAAAAATGATAATTGGTGAATCAGCTTAGTCCTACGCTTTAATCTGTTTGCCCCCGCGAGGATGCATATCCGTCACTCACTTCAGTATCTTCTCAGTTCATCTCGCGTATCTCGTGTCGTTATCTACACGAGCGCAACTGACAAAGTCGAGCTGTGCCGAGAACATTCGACAGCCGTGAAGTCTTTCGAAAAATACCAGTCATTTTGAAAAAAAGAAGAATGACGCAGGTTTTTTATGCGTGCGCATTGTCAATCAATCTTTATAAGCAATTTCAATGTCTGCAGCTCAACAGGTTAAAATACTAAAGAAAAATATGCATCTTTATTGCTTTCACTGTTTCATTTTGCATTTGAAACGATAAGTTTGAAGTAATTTTGATAAAGAGGAGTTTACGCATTCATACCCACAAAAATGCACTTGAAGTGGCAATGACGCAAATTCTTGAAGTGGCAGCGACTGCTGCACTTTGAAATATCTTTGTCAATCTTAAAGGGACAAAACTCGCTCTTGACGTGTCAAACCGATAAATAGAGAAAAAATAGAAATAAAAAGAGATAGAAATAGAAAAAATCTCAGCTACATTCTAAGTACGTGGCTAGTAAAAAAGCGTTTGATGGTCTTAAGCACAAGCCCATCAAGACTGAACAGTAACAACAGTCTTGAGGCAGAAGCTAATGACTACAAGAAAATGCAGGAAGGCATCTATCGAATACGTTGGTAGAAGTACCAGCATCTTGTGATACCGGAAGCATTGGTGGTGATACTCCAACAACTGGATTATTATAATACGAAAACTGCGAAGAGATAACTTCAACTTGAAATTCGGCCGGCCAGCAGAGGAGCAAATGCGCGACTCTTGGCGCAAAAGCATAATTTCTACCACACCATGAATTCATGGTTCACCACATAACCAGAAAGTTTGGTGCAAATGCATTTTCATTTTGTGTGGGAATGAAAAGATATTGTAAGAGTTTTATGCGAGTAATGTATGTTTTTTAAGTGGTTTTATTAGATCATTATTCCATGAACTTTTTATGAGCGCTTTTTTTAAAAATCTGAGGACTACTCGGCCTGTTTTATGCGAAGTTTGAACCTGTGCGCACGAATGCGAACAGGTGGGCGAAGCCACGCAGATATTGAACTTAAACCTGCGTTATCCGTTACAGTGGATCCCGACAGTGAAGCGACAGTATCGTTGGAGGGAGCGGAGGGAAGGCTAAGTCTGTTGAGCCTTCAGGCAGGTAGCCCATCCCTGCGTTGCCGGAGACGGAAGCCGAAGGGCAGTTTGCGACCGTTGCGAGGCGAAAGCATAGAAGATTGTCCTAGGTGGACGAAGCAGACGGGGGGGAGCGTGAGCGAAAGCAAGCGTTAGAACGCGAACGCGAGCAGAGATCAAGAAGCGAGTCCGAAAGGGTAAGTGCGCTCTATTCATGTAATAACTTAGACCGCAGGCCAGTTACAATATCTCTCCCATGTAAACTGCCTGGAGAAAATAATCAACTTTTCAGTCCCACGGGATCGGTAAGTTAACTTTCCCTCCCGCAGTTAACTCTTCCAATGCAAAGTTCTATAAAGGACAAACCATAGAAGTCTATAAACAAGTTATGATTAGCCAGAGACAACCAAGATATCGATGCAGTCCCTTGATTTGCTCACTCATAGATTTCGCGGTGCAACCGTCAATTTTATAATGAACAATAGACATCCATAAATCACAAAATGAAAAGCTACATTCTGTCGAGAAGAAATAAACGTTTCTTCCCTTAGCTATCTGTCCATCCATCGCTGCGCTCGGGCTGTACAACATAGCTGCTGGAGGAAAAGTTGATATTTCCTCTCTCAAGAAAATAGCTATACGCCCACATAGTGGTCGCGCACCTTTTGTCAGGAGTTTGTAAGAGAGGCGCCATCGAATAGCAACTGCGGCTGCTATTCAAATCGGGGTTTAGGAGCCGAAGCCGCCGTGGTAACAGGTCGGGCCGGAGCCGACAGAAAATACCACGGCTCCAACTATAAGCTTTATATGAATTTGAATTCTGTCATTTTGTGAGACTCAACGATATTTGACAGTGTAGCTGTAACGAATGCAAGTATCTCGTCGTAGTAGGTAATCGTTGCAGACCTCCCAAAATCACTCTCGAAAGATAACCTACTGAGAATCACTAATCTGGATTTTAAAGGAAATTGCGGACTTCACAAGGTTGTATTTCAGCCGAAAACGCAACCGTCAGTCAAAAGCTCTTGTTGTACAACATGCCCGTGTATCCTCACCTCAAATTTAGTATACTAATTATTCAAGCACAATATTGCCTCATTTTCAATAAAAATGCTTAGAAGAAGTATAAGAATACTTCTGAAGAAGTGCTTTTGATACACAAGAATTTTGGTTCAATTTGGAAATACCCAATTGTTACGCTTGATTGATGAATATTAGAGACTTGACAGCCTAGTGGCTGAATCATCTCGTACGACCGACAGCACGAGTTTCAGAAGGGAACGAGACTGAAAATTGGAATTTCGGAGAATGCAATGCGCCCTATCCATTGCTGCTACAAATCTGCGCGTCTGCAGAGTTCCATCCGGTTCCTGTTCCTTTCAGACAGGATAAAAAAATACACCAAGTGGATGCGAATTGAAGTGTTTGAAAACCCTTTCACTGCGGCCGATGTGTCTGACTTAAATACCTCACTCTGGAAGAATGAAACATTTGTACTCGCCTCTGATTCAACGCTAAGAGCGAAAGCGGTAGGGACTCAATCAGATACTTCAATCAGTCCCCTAAAGATAGACTCCCGCTACGACGCATGCCCCATCAAACAGTCTTAAGTGGGAAGCACGAGCTAAGTCTAAGTTCATTAGTCACAAATTTTAGAATGGAATATCTTCACGTCACTTTCTGTTCTGCATGTACTTGTGCCTGCGATCGGTAATGTAGTCCGAGATAACAAATTTCAGATACAATTAGATCAAGATGTCGCGTTTGTCGACAAAAAATGACGATTTGATGAATCTTAATGTGTCTGTTTGATTCGCACAAGTCTAAAATGTGGAAAAATTTGTGGTTTTCAAAAAGTTGTCAATGGTTGTGCATAGGACATTTCGGTAGCCAAGAATGACAGAATTTAATAGTAGCCGAGGCTACTACATGAAGAAATATATGTACATGATAAGAATGGCATATCAGTTTACTTTTATCATATTAACTTTGAATGAAATTAGAGTTTCTATCACAGCACTGTTCCGTTTTTACCTCCATTATCTTCAGAATAACGCATTCTAACAAATTCGAAATATTATGGCTTAAGATTGATCAGCCATCATCCCATCTCATCTCTTTGACACCATCATGCACACTTCCAACCATCTCTCCATCCGTATGAATCGATTCATCATTTAAATCTCAATCAATACCTAAAGTCGTATGAATTCCTCTTCAAAAATTCAAAATTGATTTGATTTTCTAACAACTTTGATGCGTCTAATTCAATTAGAAGTGCAAACTAAATAAGTATTTGTAAGATCATAATTTTGATGAAATTCGAAAACTGATGATCTGATACACCACTCAATTTTGACGATAACTGACTTACAAAACTGGTTGCACTCTTCAAATGAAAGGTTGAAGCGGATGCTTTTAATTTGTCTGGGATTATTGCGGATGAAGAAATGCACTAAATGAAGTCAAAATGCATTAAACTTTCTTCTTTCGAGCGTTTCGCTTCAATTCACTAAAATGGATTTGCTTTGTTATCGAAATTAAATGAGCTTTCTATTATGCTGTACTTTCCAGGTGAATGGCTGCACAAATGAAGGAAATGAACATCTCTACACGTAAGACCTATTGTTCTTCATCATCCACAAGAAGAGGTTTGGTCTAATACCAAGGCTGCGGAAGCACGTGGCGTTGACAGTGAATTGGCAAAGACCAGCGTTGCTCTGTGACAAATATGTTCAGCAAAGTGATAATCAAATATGGGCTGAGAATTATCTACTTGTAGCCTGCAGAACACTGGTGATATTTCAGATGTTGGGTGTTTTACACGTGACCATTCATATAGAGAGAATATGTTGAGAATTGTTATGAATAGGGCAATCTAGACATGATTTATAATATGTAAATACAGTAGAATTCGCATATATCGGCGCCTCAAGGGACAGACGAAAACCGCCGATATATGCGAACTCCCTGAATTTTGAAGTTTTGTGAAATCTACACGAGCTCTGAGATCATGCCATGCATCATACTCAGTTTAAGAAATGTATTACTTGCATGTTTACACGCCATGACATTTGGTAGTACCCTTTTTATTTCTAACATGATAAACATTTGTCGACTGCCCTTTGTGGCTATGTATTTGTTCATCCAAATACAATTATTATTATTATTATACTCGTACAATGTATATACGTGTATTGACTCATGAATTATTGCGTTGCTATACTTAAATACATGTACATATTGACTTATTGTCCAACATGTACAGTACATGTACATGTAATAGTGTCTATGTAATCAATAGATATCTAATAATTGTGCCTTTCTGAACTGATGCTTGCAACGTAAGTATCACAAACTGGATATCACTATGTTTGTCAAAAACTGAGTATGCTTTTTGAATCAAGAAGATTGAAGCTTCTTCATGCCTACATGCTTACCTGCTATATGAAGCACAAAACAAAGAAGAGTATGCATAAATCAAGACGCTGCTAAGAGTCACGTGCAGGCGAAGCCAGCCAATCTAAGTCAATCAAGACGCTGCTAAGAGTCACGTGCAGGCGAAACCATAGAGATGGATGGGGTGGCGAGCCGCTTTCTGTCTAGAGAGAGAACATGCATCGAACTCAACAATGTTTTCGACGGTAGCTTGTGCTCCTTTGATGACGCAACAGTCACTAAGTCAGGTCTGACAATAGCATCGTAGGTGAAGGCGTTAACAATGCAATCATCACGTCGAATGAAAGACTAATTATGTGAGAATTATCAGTGAGATACAGTGGCAAGCCTACTTATCTTTCCTCGGCTGCTAGATTCTACAATTTTGATCAAACCCCCAAACATGATCGAGATGAATTGTAGAAGATCTAAATTTTCACATGCCACTAGAATAGTTAGAATCGGATAGTCCTAACAGAATCTGCAGCCATCCGCGTCCACATATACTGTCATTCTAGTGACTCTTCTAGGCAAAACACATCGCTTGAGGATTTCCAGGAAATCCGCCGTTATAAACGAATTTTTTCTGTCAGGGACAGCGAAAATGCGCCGATATAGCCGAAGCCGATATAAGCGAACTCGATTATATGGAAAAGATAGGAAATTCTGCCGGGACAAAAAGAAACCGCCGATATATGCGAATTCTACTGTACATGAGTAATTCGAAGCATAAAAAACAATAAGGCAAATATTGCATAATACCATGATAGACAAGCGATTTGACTTTATTGGATGTAATAATACTAATTCGTTTATTTTAATTTCGATTTACATAAAGTTTCAAGATGCTAAACATTGACACAATCAATAGACCTCCTACAGAAGATGGAAGTTTTCGAAAGCTTATTAGAAGTTGCAGGCGAGGATGCTGACCGAATATAATGTAAGACAAAATAAATGAATAATGCCTATAAATTTTCAGCTAAGCGACGTTAGCTCTTAGACCATCAAGTATTCATTTGCTAAATTCACTTTATGGCTAATTTTCATACTTAAATTTCATTCATAGATAATATCATCTTATAATGCTAATGTTGCATTTATTACTATAGTAAGTAGTAGGCCTAGTTCACAAGGATTTTGTTGCTTTAATTACCACCGAAGTAGAAGATGCTTTAAAGAAGATGACGAAGGGGAAAGCACCCGGAAATAATGGCATAACAATCGAGATGTTGGAAACGGCCGGAAAACAATTCTTGAAAGTCCTAAATGCACGCTTCAACCGATGCCTAAGAAAAGAAAAGACACCGAGTAAATGGAAAGAATCAAAATGGTTCTGATATACAAGAAGGAGATGAAGAAGATCTCAAAAACTACCGCCATCTGCCTCCTATCCCACATACATAAGCTTTTTACTAAAGTTAGTGCAATCCGATTAACACGTCAGCAACCGAAAGAACAAGCGGGATTCAGCAAGAATTACAGCACGATGGATCACATTTTCATCATAGCACAGTTACTTGAAAGGTCAAAAGATTATAAGCTACCGCTATGCATCGCCTACGTCGATTATGAAAAGACTTTTGACAGCGTGGAGATAAACGCAGTGTTACACTCTCTGAAAAAGCCAGGAATCCCAGGAACATACGTGAATATTCTGAAAGAAATGACCACAGAATGTACTACCAACATAGTCATTTCTTCATCGAGTGTATGTATTCCGGTTGAGAAAGGAGTCAAACAAGGCGACACCATCTCTCATAAGCTCTTCACAACTTGCCTAGAGTTAGTCATGAAAGACATCAACTGGTCTGGAGGAATATGGATTAATGGAGAACTCCTTAATCACTAACGATTTGCAGACGACATCGTACTCCTCGCAGAAGACGTCGAACAACTGCAGAACATGGTACGGGAGCTAAACAACAAAGGCTCAAAAATCGGTCTGAAGATCAACCGCTCAAAAACTAAATACATGAGATCGAACACGTAACGCGCGGACGAATCACGATAGAAGGAGAGGAAATAGAGGAAGTGAAAAACTACATCTACTTGGGACAGGAAGTGAACATGGAACCAGATCTACAAAATGAGATCAATCGGCGAGCAAGTGCGGGATGGAGAGCATTCAACTCGATAAAGGATGTACTGAAATCCAACATCGACGCAAATACCCGCTCAGATCTATTCAACATCACCATCTCGTCTGCAATGTTAAATGCGAGCGAAACGTGGGCAACAACAAAGAAGGAGGATTAATGTTTTGCAACAGCGCAAAGAGCCATGGAGAGAGCTATGTTAGGAATATCACTACTCCAACAAGTCAAGAACGAAAGATATTAGGAAAACAAGCGGAGTCAAGGACGTCATTGAAGAGTACCGAAAGAACAAACACCGCTGGGCTGGACATGTCGCACGACTTCCCAAAAGAAAATGGACAAGCGCAGTCGCTGAGTGGTACCCACGAGAACAGAGAAGACCAACAGGACGGCCTCACGAGAACGTTTGGAACAACATGCAGAAGAATAGCACGATCAAGAGACAAATGGAAGAAATGCTGAACCAGAGATGCCAACCCGGCATCCGATAGTCTGGTCGGTCAAGGTAATCAAGGTAGTTACCACCTCGCATGCGGCATTCTCTCAGGAGAATTTGATTTGTTTCATAACTAGTTTTGTACTTCATAGAATATTTCGGAATGATTCAATTATTATTATTTCAATATATACTTGACTTGATCTTAACAACAGGGCTGTGCGCGGTGCATCGGTTCTTCTGCTTGCACCGGTTACCTGGCCGGTTCACCGAAATGCGTGAATTTCGATCAAATTGATCTTTACTTTGTTGTCTCAAATACAATAAATTCATTTTATATGCTATCTTTGGCACAGCAAATTGGAGAGAAAAATATTTTAGGCATACAGTACAATTAGCACAACTAGGAGAATATTATTCGATTCTGCTAGAATCAATTCAATTGAAATTTTTAATTTTATGTCATGAATATTAAACCGTTTTCAAAGTCACGGTTACATCATAAAATAACCGATGCATCTCCTAATGTTGAGAAAAAACGTGGAAAAAGTGACGAAAATTAGATAATTTAAGTTTATGACAAATCCTTTCAGACCACGAAATCTCAATGTCCGCGACCTCAGAATTTCAGAATCTCATAGTGGCCACCTGCTGCCGCTCCTCTTGATAAGATAGAATCCATCTTGGTCTTCCAGTGGCCAGCGATCCGTACGAAAAGACTTTCGGCATCCGGTAGCATCACAGAGATAGTGCGTGAAGCCGAGATTTTGATCTTCTTGCATAGTTATTTGTAGATAACGGTGACATTGCTTCGAATCTTTCTACATTTTTTAAGTGCTCACGCATTTTAAAGAATCAAAAATAAACTTTTCCTTTGTTGTACGAGGAATGTGTTTTTATAAGTCTCGGTTATTTTCATGTCTCGTATATGCCTATAAAAGAATCAATTGAAAGCCCGACGTTTCTTCCGCTACTGACCTAGCATATTGTAATTTTTTGCCCTTTTTTGTTGAACATCTTTATAATTTCTGGTTTATCTAGATTTAAAGAATTCCATCAGAACTATCATAGAGAGACGTGCGGCTTAAGGATTATGACTGTCACTTGGACGCATTGGGAAAATAAAACTAAGAGACATATTTAAGTGCTTTTTAAATTCGTTGGACTATTAGAATTTCCTAATACTCTATAGAATTTGCTTTGAATTCTTGAAAATGAGCATTTCATATGAAAGACAGAGTCTAGAGTCTATACTTTCAAGACTTTGATGCTTTAATTGATTATCACGCGACAATCTAGAACGCGAAACAACTTCTATTTCGGACATAATTCAATAATTGCCTAAGTGTGACTTTTTCATATTTTCGGTGCGAGCAGCTACTTAAAAGTAATTGAGCTGCCCTTGCTATTAATTAGATCGTTAGTTCTTAGTGGCAGCCATGCTACTACAAATTCTGCAACAATTATAAAGAAGGCGCATGCACAGAATTAGACCGGTCATAGAAATTGACAACAATAAAACCTCGAGAATGGAAATTAAGCTTCATGCAATGCACAATAACGGCACATAAATCGCACGCATTTTCACTTAGATGCACCTGCCAACGTCTGTATAATTGGGTTAGAATCAGTCACATGAGTAAATCGAAGCTTTTAATTGGTTCTTCATGCCCCAACTTAGTTCCCTCGGATGTGCCGCGACCTTGAGTCAATTTCCATTCTAGCGAACTTCAGATAAACAGTTTATTTCTATGAGACCGGTCGACTCTTCTTCTGTTTGATTAGAAAGGAAACATTCGAACATGTAGCGTTAATGAAATGGCACAATCTGCTTACATAATGCCATAGCAATCGAACAATGAGCAGCCAGTTCAACATTAAACACGCCAAATTGTGCTAAGTTTCAGTGACTGTTATCAACCGCATCACACAGCAAAGAGACACAGTCGATGTCAAGTTCTACAGAGAAGTTTGTGAACGTTTTTTCGTGCGCCTGCTAACTTTTTTAATAATCATCGGAGGGCCCAACATCATCGAGAAAACTTTTGCGCAATGATCTGAATTCTTCGAATCTGAAGGAATCGTGGCGATCGGAGCATTTTAAAGGAATTCACGGCAATCCGCAAGCGACGCACGACTATTTTTCCTATCTCTGCAAGGTATTAAGAAATTCTTTTTGCCCACTTAATAAGTTCCTGCATGTGCCATTGTTTTGAATCAGTTTGCACTTCTAGCAAAGTGATGCGGTTAAACAATCTAATTCTGTGGGCGCATGATATCACTTGACTGGATGTAATTCATTAATATTAGTCATATTTATCATGCATTGTCGCCAAATACATATATATATGAAATACCCACTACAACAGAAAACTAGGTCTATGTAAACAAACCATTGGCATCTGCGATGCTTTATGCGTCGATCAAAATACATTATTAAAGAAGAGAATCATCTTACGGGATCACAGGTATGGATAGGGTTGGGAAAAAGCGAAAATTTAGTCAGAAGACTCATTGACACTACAACTTCCTGCACTCAATTCCCTCAAGCGTTTAGCAAGTCTTTAAATCTTGAGGCACGCATTTTCCGCAGATACGTTGTTGAAGATGTCTGTTTAGCGCTCTCATTTCATTTGCATAATCATTGCTCTGACTACTAAATCTTAGTGAATCTGACCGGTGATGAACTTCACATTAAGGCAATCACATTGTCAGTTGCAAATTCCGATGCATAGGTCACGTGCATGAATGATGTAAGTCAAGAAGAATTGAAGAGTATCAATAGGTCAAACTCAGGATTTCATCGAGTGGCAAAATTTGTAAAAGACAGTTAACTCCCTCGTGTGGCTACAATATCAAAGCCTACTTGATTTTTGTCTTATCCGGACTAGTCGGGAAGAAATTTGAATTACCCGCAGAAAAATTGCCTGCTCTGAAAATTGTTTCAAACTTGGGAGTTGTGAATGCAAGTTTTGAGTTGCTTGCCGGTGTAAGTCAAATTAAGACACAAGAAATTGAGCGGACATGTGTTAGAAAGAACAGAGAAGACATTCAAATTCATGTAGAGACGCATCAGCATGTACATTTATTAGATGGAAGGATAGCACAGTTGGTTCAGGGCCGCGGACCTCAACTGCATTGAGTGCGTATATATCCCTACTCTATGCTCAACTGGTTAACGGTTCGAATCTGTCTAACTCGAAAGATTGCACCACTCTTTATAGAGGTTGGTGGCCCTTTTTTAGATAAGTGGTGAGTGCTTGGCTTCGTGCAGTGAGTGAGAGATGGGGGAATTAAAATTATACCGAAGTGGCAGATCACGGCTGCTACTCGGTTTCGGTCTTGCAGGGATCCAGCCGCCAGCATAACAAGGTATCTGAAAATGTATACGTTCTAAATAACTAGCCCCTCAAGGTTATGGACTCCTCGAAGGTTCTTGGTGAGGCCATCTCGAACGACCTCAAGTCTCTGCACTACGCCCTAATGTGCACTACCCAAAAAGCAAATGCAGCAATTTCCGCTATTCTGTGAACGTTTGCATCCCGCGATCCTGGTGTTCTTCTCCACCTGTACAAAACCTATGTTCGCTCTCACTCGGAGTGTGCTTTCGACTTGATAGCTATGTGTAGAGGTATTCATTCCTTTACTCAATGTGATCCAGGAGCGTTTTTCAGTCCTGTCAAGGACTGAAGGTCATAACTAGAAGGTCCTATATGGGTATAAGCTCAAGAACATTTTTTTTCTCCCCAATCATTGACAATTGGAATTCGCTGCCCACTGATTTTATCAAATCGTCATCCCATTGGGATTTCAAGAGGAGCTTTCACATAATTCTATGCTGAGGAACTAGCTTTGTGACTTTTCCATCATCTGTATACATATACATGATCCATTACCTGTAAGTACTGATATTGCTCTGTTCTACATACTCATTGGATTGATCTGCTTTGGCACTTCCTGCAGTAATGAAAGTAAAAAGCAATTGATAAAAAGATCAATGATTTAAATATTTTGAACGATATGTGATGCAATAATTGTAAAAAAAGTAACAATTAGTATAGGAATTATAGAAATTCGAAAAAATGATCCTAATTACCATCGTTCATTCAGTGTTTTTCTAATGTTTCATGAGCAACTTTTCTAAATCCGCATTTTGTCTAATAAAATTTTGTTTACAGAGATGTCTTACAATACCGGCATCACCCACGCATGTTATTAACCCAATATTGGTATGACAGAAATAAATATTTGAAGGGAGCAACAAATACAAAGAAAATCACATTCCTGAGTACTTTATATGATATCATGTTCATAATAGATTTCAAACACTGATGGTACAATAGCACGATCGGTTGAGGGCTGCGCTTTGACGCGGAAGAGCAGAGGGTCTAAGTTTCGAGTCTGCAGCCTCGGTAGACTAACCTAACTTGTTGAAAGTTACAAAAATGTGCAGACCTTTAGTGAACTAGCATGACCCTGTGTCTTGGTGGGGCAAGTATGAGCAAAAAAACTGGAATAGGATAGATCTCTGATAAAAACTGTTGGACATTGTCTAGTGCTGAAATAGAACAAGACACAGAAATTTAATCAGAACAACAACTGACTTAAATTACACTTCATAACTGGATAATAGTTCCCCATTCCAGCTGATAGAGAATTCCTTGAACATTTTAATGGATAGTCAAACTCGCTAATTCAGAATTTAAAGGTGACATCGCATGTGCGAGTGTATAATATCGAACATTCCTAGCAGAGTTGAGCAGCCAGGAATTCCTGCTCTCAACACGCTTTATGATTGATGAACAAATCTCATTTTATTCAATGATTTCAGAATGTTGACGATCACTTGGTGTTGCTTTGAATCACGTTCATGGCTAAACAAATAAGGGTGCTTTAATACTTGACACGTCCGCCCTGTTAATGAAAGAAATCATTGAATTAATTTATATGATCGAGCAAAATTTGAGTGATGAGAACATATTTTGATAACAATTAATAGATCGCAATAAATAAGACAATGTAATCCGGTAAACATAAGACAAATAAGACACCCGGTAATCAGTATCATGCGAAGTGCACTTCATCACAAAACTTCAGAAAACCTCAATACGTTCAACAGATAAGTTAGGATATTAATTAATTGATTTAAATGCCCAATTACTCCATTCGAAACGATTAGTATTTTTGAAGTGCTTTGAAAATCACTGAAACTTGACGAAATAACCTCAACCATGAAATCATATTTGAGAGCACAAATTCAAATTCGACGAGGAGAGGAATCAATTTTTGTCGCATTGAAATGGTTCAGTTCCATTTTTAGGATGATCTCGATATTGCCTTATAAATTCTACTTCAATCTTGAATCTTTGAATCAAATTGATTGGCACCAAGCTGGCCATTTCCCTATTTTGCCTTAAGGTTTAGCTTGCAAACAAACGTCATCTTTCGGGAAGTTACCAGTCGCATAATTGCGAATGAAAAGTGACTCCTCAAAGTTCTCATCATGATACATGGACTACGTACAGTGTGTATGTACTACAAAATTTACATGTATAAATAAATTTCTAAAAGAAGTATAACTATGAGAATTAGCTAACTATCTAACATCATTCCCATTCCAAGCCCTTTATACAAATCCGTCTTCATTCAACTGCAAAGCGATGTTTAACAATGAGCTAACCTTGAAAAATGCCGAAATAAAATAACTTCGTCACAAAATTTCATGTCTTGAATTTTTAATCTTCACTGTGGCTAACTTTAAATTTTCATGTAAATTAGTCTCAAATGTGTTCGAATCTTCTGGGAAATTGAACTTTCGACAGAAAAAATTATCTCCCATAGAAACTATTCTTGTCGATGGACTTTGATGTTGCATGAACTTCAATCAATATAAAAGTAAGAACAACAAGCAAGCAAATAAATGTAAACAAAAATAATCCATTATTCTGCACTTCACAAAAATAAGCATAGGAGTGACATCACAGAATTAGACAGCTCGCTCAGTCTTCGTTTACTAAAAGAGAAGAGAATGCTACAACGACATGGCACACAGTCTACTCTCAAACAAGACGCAAAGACAAAAAAACAACTTTGGACACTAGCCAATGCCGTGTGTGTTATATTCACAGAGCCAAATTGCTTTGTCTGCGTTGTTTGGTCTAGAGAGGACATTTTTTAATACTGATGGTCATGCTTAGAACTAGTCCCGAGGGGCAGAAAGATCAATTTTCCATTTAACTTAATGCAAATTCAATCTGAATTCTGACGAACTGGATAACTGAAATCACATTGAACGTACACAGTCAGTAAATTAGGATCGTGAGGGATCGAACGATGTGAATAGCAATTCCATTTGACCAATTTATTACGGAGAAACATTGAGTCAAAAGTTGGTACTGCTTACTTGGCAGATTTCCAGTCTTCAATGTAAAAACGGCAGATCTTGTGTTCCCTAATACAGCCTTCCTTACGCATTGCGTGTGCACTTGGCCAATCATGCAAGTCAAAGGGAGACATCTCTCTCCACATCTCTTTACCATCGCATTCAATGGCTGGGATAGAATCGCGTCACCTCTAGAGTAACAGCGACAGACGAATTAATCTCTGTGGTTACATCATGTCGATTGCATATCGGTCTGTACCATTGTACGTAAATTCGTTTATGAATTCTGCGAGGGTGGTGCACTCACTGAATTAACTTAATTTCTCACGCCTGGCAACTATCTTTTTTTTGGTCCTCCAAAAGAAATGGACTGACATTATTGAGAAACCTTTCGCGCAATAGTTTGAATTCTTCGAATCAGAAGGAATCGTGATCGATGACTTTCTGAAGGAGTTTGCTAAAAAGCCGCAAGCGATGTTTTCCTATTCTAGTGAGGTGTTAAGAATTCTTTTTGCTCATTTATTCAGTTTCCTCGCAAGTCATCTTTTTGAATTAGTGTGCACTTCTAGCAAACGGAGGCGCTTAAACAATCTAATTCTGTGAGTAACAAGGTTTATGGATGCTTCCAAACTCGACGTAAGCGAATGATCAAATCATGTAATTGAACAAACATAAAATTATCGCATGACTGACAGCAGCTGCTAATAATGATAACCAAAAGACTCACACCAAAATCTTACCGATATCCGTGAAGACAAAGAATCTGAAGGAAAATGTGAGAATGTAGATAGGATGCAAAAAATAAAAAATTCAGAAATCATTTACAACAAAAAAACGACATTCAGCATAATAACAGAGTTAAAGGGAAATCTTTTAAGATGATTACTGGGAGCCAGAAGCTAACTCTGTCAACACTCGCCCGTTGCGCATGATGGCCGCATAAATCACCTTAAATTCCGCATACTCCCTCTACTGGGGACTTGGACAGCTAAATGAAATATCATTGTTCTAGACCTTGGTATATCACATCTACAGGAAAATATTTAATGGAACGCCATGTCGACAGTGGAGTTGAAAACTAGAAACGCCGCACTCTGCATGTAATTAAATGTCAGCTTCAACAGATTGCCACTGTTCGATTATCATATTTCATTGATCAATAAGGTGCATCCGGGTTTCATCAGAAAAAAATAACAACTGCACAAAAATTGGCATTTCAACTCTGACTTCCCACTGCTTCCCCTGGGCAGGGATTCTTCTGAGCTTAAGATTCGCTTTTTTCTTCAGCCATAACTAGGGCATTTTTTTACTTTTTTACTTTGAGCCTACGAAAATATGCTCTTATATGACCTAAAGCATAATCCACAAAAAATCAAGAATCGACAAAGTGATGTTACACGAAACATCGTGCAATTAGAGAATAACAATATATTTTCTCGAAAGAAATTTGACTCCTTGCGTAAGTCATAAATAAACAAAAACACCAAATTCATCAACGAGCGCTTATGTCCCTTCTATTTCACGTTGAACTTGGAACTGAGTGACAAATATGCGACATGAAGGTGTTAGCACAAAAGACAATATAGTCACCAAGGCAGACGTTAAGTAAACAAGATATCTTTCTGAACATAAAAATCGCGTGCAAACCGTTTAATGCACAATGCGTCGTAGATGGAAAATGGCTAGAAATTACAAGGAAAGAAAATAATCTTGAAGTAATCCAATGCGTCATCAATCATCATCATTACAAGAACATAATTGAAGATGAGTGATGGACTTGGATACTGGCCGATTAGATCGCGGTCGACAGGGGTTTGTGCTGTGAAGCCAAATAGGAACATGCTCACGAATTCTGTCACCAAACACTAATTGGTAATGTTGCAAAACTAGCAATTCATAAATGAAAAAAAATGGAAATAAGACTAAATATGATTTAACAGACATAATATGACAAAAATATGCAAAAATATGACATCATAAAAAAATTGACCTACTCATAACTAAACTTTAGGTCATCCTCTTTCATTTCCTTTAGAAAATCATTTGTTGGGTCATACATATATAACGGAATAAAACATCTGTTTGTCACATGCTTAATGACAATTTTGCTGAGTTTCTTACTCTCTATTTTCCTTAAGATAGTAGATTATCTTATAAGAGAGGTACCTACATGATAAATTTTCTGTAGAACAATGTTGACTATTTGTACCAACACAGTTCAGCAGGCCTTGATTTCTTATGACACCGGATTTTATCGTAAGTCCCTCCAAATACCAATCTTGAGGATTTTCCTTTCCAATAGCTTGCCTCGGAGTGATCTTTAGGGAGGTATTCATTTCAGTGCGCTTTATCAATCTTTGCCTCACGCTGCTACGTTAGGACAATCGGCGCTTCTTCTCTGTTGTCTTTGTCAACTGAGAGCCAGCATGAGCATTAATTTCAAGGGTAGATAGAAATCCTTTCACTTTAACAACACAATTTCAACTTGAATAAGCTCTAACATTTGAAGCAATACATCTGATGGACCTCATCTTCAAGATGGATTTAGAGAATCAGAAGCCTATCATTTCGATAAATCTTCGACCAAATCAAAACAGAAATAAATTATTTACCGTGAGAAAATTAAGTTTGATGCGATGAAATAACCAGCTTCAAAGCGTCGAACCAATTTTCTTATGTTCTCTTTCATCTGTGATTACGCATCACAAGGTTGGAACCGGCCATGAATTTTAAAGACCGGCCGTCTGGTATATTTTATTAGTCCCATCCTGACCATTAACGATGTATTCACTCTATAGAAGAAATCATTTAGTCAATCGAAAGAAAAACAGCATTATAGGAACATGTACAATTGTCCATATAATAAATGTAACATATCTGAAGAGTACCTACCTATATGTATGCTATGTGACACAAATGTTGCGAACTGTTTCCTAAACAGCTACAAAATTACTAACTTATACATGTATAATTAAACGTACATGCACTTTGTCTCAAATGAAATTTTCAGAATCCTAAATTATAGCCCAAATGAATTTTTGTAGCAGCAAAGCAACGATCAAGCCCCCTTTCTTTTAAGGCCCACCCTGCTTCTATCGACTCTCGAAACCGCAGGACGCGAACTTATCGTCAACTTAAGCATTATTTAGCGCTAATATAAATCGACCTTAAAGAAAGAGGAGTTTGATTTTGCCTGTACTGCGATAGTGACTATAACCTCCTGTAGTTTGGTCAACTGCATGAATTTTGTAGGAATTGTGCATTCTTTAGTTCATCTATCGAAAGATTAATTCATATCCCGAATGATTTCATTACATGGGATAGTTTATATGAAACATGAAGCTTAGCACTTTAAATGAATGATTGAACTTCAATGCAGCCACATGTAATGCCAACAGCGCCTACTGTCTGAGCATTTGGCGGTGGAAGTAGAGCATTGTCTGAAGTCAACGACATGCGATCAATTTTGATCGACATTGTGCATTGCCGACCCCGACTGGCCGGTTTCAACCCTGACGCATTGTATTTTTTTTACGGATTTTACGCCACTTTTTACCCCTACTGGGACCTTGGACGGTGCTGACTTAAGTCAGACTTTGTTTGGAGCGTTGTAGTGCTTTGTAGTCCGGATGCCCTTCCTGCCGACTTCCAATGACACTTTCCGGGTTCGACCTCTGGACCATGAGATCGCTAGTCCAAGTACGCAACCACTGTGCCACGGACACCATTGTATATACCATAGAATTTTCTAACTAATATATTCCAATTTATTGTGTACAATTTACACAGATTTTGTACATTGCTTTAAGTATGGATCTTGTTATAGATCAGCAGATCTCCTTTGTTTAAAGACTGCCGGCACTTTTGCAATAATTTCCACGGATTTAAGCAAGTATTTTAGCCTGCCGAAATCTTGCCCCGATACAGACTTGTGGGTATACCTTCTGTGCATGGTTGATGTTTCTGGAACCTATGTTTATCCCAATGGTAAACTTACGGAAGCCCCAAAGCATGTGTTTCAATGGGAAAATAATATTTTGGAAATCATAAAACAAATCACAGTTTGAAATTTTGGTGAAGTATCGCTATGTGCACATTAAGCACCTTCTCTTGGTTTTCATATTTTGTTAAGATGTTATAGAGGTCTACTCATCACAGCTTCATCCTTTCTACGATTCTGGTTTCAATAGTAGCCTGCTGGAAAATTAGCTGACCACATAGCTAATCAGATCCATAATGTGGTCCGCTACTAGAAGCGTTTGCCCACCTTTGAGATCATGTAGATTATTCACATGCTACATACAAGGCTTGCAAGTTGCAAGTCATGACATGCATGTACATTTAAAAAATTACCTTCTTTGTACATGACTCTGTCTCCTACAAAATATGTTTCAAGACTGGCTAGAAATTCCTCTGCTTGAATTACAGGTAGGCCTACACGTGTGTTCTCTGCTCGAACTTCATATAGCCTTCATGTTTTCGTTTTGCAATTGCCAGCTAATAAAGGCAGTGGCAGTAGCAACGCACCTCATCACCTTGGCTTCCCGACAAAAATAATGGCGCACGGACGTAGATTAAGGGCGAACAGATCTCTCCAAATGTGCACCTTGCAACAAAAAATTAAGCCTCACAGTTGCTAAGCAATCACAAAGGGCAATCAGCAAATGGTCATACCTTGATAATTGTTTGCTGTAACGTAAGTTATGCAATTGCCATTCACACCTTGACATCCACCCCACTTTCTGCTTCGTTATTAATTTATCTATTCTCCTGTCTACAATTTTTCAACTGAACATTTGAATTTTTAAGTGTGTCCTGTTGCAAGTTAAAAACCCTGAGGTACATTGTTTTCCGAATAAATGCCACACGTAATTTTTCCATGAAGGACAAAGGCAGGCCAGGCTAAGTAGTGTGTACTGTCTGTAAATAATGTATTGAATATGCAGCAATTTTTACTTTACAATATGTAAGAAATAGTCGCTGTTGTAAAGTCATCAAATGTGCGTTATATCAAAACTCACATGCATGACAAAACAACTAGAATTGTCATTAGTCAAAACAGCTGGTCAATGGGTGAAAACGTTTACAGATAGACAGCGACAAAATACAATTGCGGATCAAATTTTTTAACTTCTTTAAGTGCAACCGCAACGCAGCCTTCCTTTATCAGATGACTTACATCATGACTGCTGAAATAATGCTAAAGACCAATCTGTTGTTATTAACAATGTTATAACTTCCGTCATTCTTTGAAACAATCATGCTTTTAAGCACAAATATTCCATTTAACTGTCATTCTAGTAGTAATTCAGTTATAGTAATTGTTGAATAATTGTATCTACAGCACAAACTGCATAGATCAGCATGTGTCCTATGCAAAATGCCCTGTAGACCTAGGACCCAATAATGAAATACGGCTACAAATCAATCTGAAAATGCGTTGCATTTATTAGCACTCATGGGCTGTACACACAACGCACACCTGTCATCCAGTTATTTGCAGTGACATCAATGCAGTAGATGAGGGAGGGATCACCCGTTCTTCAATCCTCACAATTTGTAATTACTGTTACTTGATAAGAGAGCGAATCAAGCTAGCAAAATACTGTAAATGACAAGCAATATACGCGCTCTTTTTCGCCCATGTTGTGCGCAACATAAATTTGTCTATACTGTCATCAGATATATCTCAACTAGGAATCGATGACATCATTGCCTGATAGTGGATTCGGGGCGTCAGAACCGTGTGTCTCCAAGAGCCTTACAATTTCAGGTGAGGACGGATATCGACATCCATTCATCGTTGGTGATGCTCTGACAAATCTCGGTCGAACGTTCACATCCAGGAATTTGCTGTTTGCTACTTTTCTCAAAATTGGAAGGGTACCATTCGGGGCCGGGGATGTGCAACCCGCAATCGTGCAAGCAAGCTAAGTTTTATTAGATTTGACGGTTGCGCAGTCTCTATTGAAGCAGATGGAGGCGGTGATAAGTCAAGAACGTTTCGCCGACAGGCTGATTATAGACAACAAGCAAATAGATTTAAATAAAACATTACAAAATTTGGCATTTCGAATTTAGCTTCTCGGTGGGAATGGATTTTCTTATGACAACAAAAATTTGTTCAAGATAAAAAAATTGATCATTACAAAACGGGATTCGATAAATTAGATGAAAGCAAGCTATTTGTGATGCACAGTAAAAAAATTAGTTTATGATTTTTATTAATTATGATTAATAATTAATTAATGATTTATTAATTATGATTTTTTTGTGACTTGAAGAGAACTCAGAATCACATGATTGATGCATGTGCAACATTACCTTCAATGTACTAGTTGCCATAGATATGTCCCAGATACACTCGAAAAAATAAGAGACATCATGAATCAGCAAAATATATTTTTAGCCCATTTAAACCTTTCAGATTTCCTCACAGAAATCCCACTTTTGATATTTTTATGTAGAGTGAAACTAGAATGGAGAAAGCGTCTTGTAGATTGCCATTTTGACCAGCAATTTAGGCACTGATCTGCACAAATGTTAGATTCTCAAAGGACACAGATTTGTTGATTCAATTTATCTGAATGATTTCATATGTAAAGAGAAACTGTAATAACCGAAAGCATTTCCAAAACTACATTGAAAAGCTACTGTTTTTCTCCCATTGTCAACCACTGGAAGTTACTATGGCCTAGGTATGGTATTGCTGTCTTGACAATTCATCTCCACAACGTGCTATTGTTTCAATGTCCATATCCGCTGAGGTCATATGGCTGAGGTATTTTTTTTGGAGTGTCGTATTTCTGTGAATTTCTCATGAAAATTCGACCTCTCTTCTCACAATTGTGATTTGAATTAACAAGACTAGTGGTTCCCAACTCTTTTTTGATCCGATTGCCCCCTAAGAGATTTATTGCCCCACAATCGCTTCTTCTTTTATAACACATTTATAGCACCTTTGTGCGGAGAGCTGTGCTATAATATACATAGATGGGAACACAGATACAACTTGCATCCGTAGTTCATTAATGAGAGAATTGTGGTTGGTGATTTGAAGCCATTGTCTTCATGTTTTGTTCACCAATTTGGAACTGAGATCTCCGCGTTTCACAATTTGCAGATTCTCTAGCTCTATGCTCTCGCTTTTTCTGGAGAAGCTCAGCGACAGCATTAAAGTCGCATTCAACCAAATGGGTTGGAAGTAGCGACGCTGAATAAGGCTTTTGGGCAATACAAAAGCTTTTCAGCTCACAAATTTCCTCTTGCAAATTTGACTCGACGTCAAACGTTTGACATTGCGAGTTGTGTGAGCCAAGGCGGGATTGTCAGCCGCTCTAGATCAGCAAATCGACTTTTGAAAACATCTCGAAACTGTTCCAAGTGATCTATTATCGCACATACCGTACTCGCAGAAATCGTAAATAAGGAACTTCTTTACCCAGTTGAGACAAGAAAAATCATGACGAGCAACCATTTGTCTCCACAATTCAAGCTTCGTGACAGAGCCAAATATTTTCTTCCTTGACAACTAATGTCGCATGCCCGTCCTACAGACCTTTGTTAAGAATGTCAAGCTTCCCAAATGTTTGGATTCATCTGTTGAAAGAGCAATGGTGCAGGGCTCGGAAGCGAGAAATGATATAATGGTGATTAGACAAGACACGTACGTGTATAATTAGTTGCTTTTGTGCAAAAACGTTGTTGATGGAACATATATTTCCTCTACAAATATTATTGGAAATACATTGTCCACAACGAATAGACTAGACTATCTCACCGGAGCGATTGTCAACGCACGAACACGCGTGAATACAAATTTTTACCTACGCAAAAGAGGATGGAACTCACCTATATTTTCCGGCACTTTATTGAACCTAATCAGATAAAACAGTAAAATCCATGGATGCCCTCAAATCGTCACTTTCGTCCATACTTTCCACCCCCCCTGAGGATTATAATTGTCACCCAGTGAGGTACAAGGCCCCCATTGGGAAGCACTAGACTGTGTTCGACTTCCACGGTGCTATTACACTAGAAAAACAACCAAACATCATCCTTTACATCATCTGGTTACAGAACGTTTTGCTGTAACCAACTTCTTTTACTCAACATCTAGACGAATGGTCTAATCTCTTTCATCCCATGAGCATGTTCGATTTCAAATTCTACAAGTGCATGATTGTAAAACGTGTGTATTATTATTGCCAAATTAATCTTTGTGTCTGATTTACCTGTCTTTGGGGCTGTTCACTAAAGAAATTTCTGCCGACAGAACTTTTGTCAATGACCCTTTCATCAAATGACCTGATCGAAAAACCCTTGGGAAAAAATGATATTTAATCGTTATAAGCATCATTCGTGGAAAAAAGTAATAATTACTCCCTTTATTCGACGTGTTATTTAAAATTGCCAAAACTCGCCCCTGATACTGTCGGTGGCAACACGATTAGAGACTAGCATGAAATCTTCAGATTTCCTTATCCATAATTTGCTGAAACATACATTTTTGTATGTAAGTTTGCTTTGGTACAATGGATATTAGAGGATCCTAGAAGACTAAGACCTATATGAATTACCGGTATAGATGCTTTTCTAGGTTAATGATGAAAATTGTTTATTTAGTTAATGAAGTAATGAAAATGTAGAAATATTTTTGCAAAGCTATTTACAGTAAAAATAGGATTTCTTGAATATTTTTAAGCTTATCTCTAAATTCTAGTCAATTTCTTCAAAATCTTGTATGAAGCTTTCACACATCATAATCATATTGATTCTCTGGGGATGGGCCTATTTTCTGCTAATGCGAAATAGGCTATGCACAAATAAATTCAGATATTTATTCAGGTATTAAATTCAGGTTTGCTTGGGCATACTTTTCGATAGGACTTTTGTTTTGAAAAATAGCATGCAAATTATAGAGCTCTAAATGATGATTAATTTTTTAATCTCGCAGCTTCCTTCCTGTCTATGACGAAAATTGTAATAGATTTACAGACATGTTGCAGAAGTCATGGATAGTCTACCTCATATTCCCAACCTGTTGTGCTTTACTACAAAATAATTTGCGTTGCTGTGAGCATGCTTCGAACCAGTGAGGAAACCCCAATGGTTCTTCAGAAAATCAAATAAAATGAATTATAATGTGTTGAGCTTCATATGCAAGATTTTGAAGAAATTGACAATAATCTAGAAATAGGCTTAACATTTTTCACAAAATCCCATTTTTATTGCAAATTTGCAGAAGTATTTCTACAGTTTTCATTGCTTCATCAACTAAACAATTTCATAATGTAAAAGATTCTAGAAGGTACATTTATAAAAATGTCTATCTATGCTTAAACTTCTAGCAGGCTCTTAATAATCTTCTAGTTAGCAAAACGTTGAAATTTTAGAATGCGCTATTTGTCTAGAGGGTTGATATATAACTTGTTGCCAATTAGTGCAGGTGAAGATTAAGGAAGATAGGATATATCCATGCACGGGCCTCTCACTCTCACTGCAGATTTCAATTAATGAGGATTATTGACCGCATTCACGGACATTCTGCACGTACATATATCCAGCATAGGCCTAATCAACATTTGCCTGCATCATAACTTTTGTTGGAATTCGGCTTAGAAGACGTTCTAAATAAATATTTTGAATACATTTCATAAAATATTATTGACTTCATGTATTTCAAGAAGGTTTATCGGAGCGTCTTCTGAAGCGAATAAAAAAAATGTCGGACCTTTGACATAAAATTCTATCTGTTTTCTGAGTCAGACATTCACACGAACAGTGTCCAAGCTCTTTTTCGTGCTGAATTGAATGATCTAAAATAGAATTCAAATTTGTGAACTTTGAAGCCTTATCAGCTCTAAAAAATGTTTTGAAAATGATCTATGAGACGTATCTGCAATAAGATAGCTTTCCATGAAATTGGCTACTGTTGTTATGGCATTTGAAATTTTGCAGTCTAAAGAGTTGTGGAAAAATTCCCCCTTGTTGTTGCTATTTAAGTTTAGGTAACTTGAATCTTCTAACCTACTGAATTGGAAAAATATCTTCACTGTAATCTGGGAATTTTTTCGCATTACCAATTTTAGGCCTATATTTCAGAAGACACGTTTTCACTTTGTACATGCATAAGGGATACAATGTTTCTCGACATCTTGATATTAATGAAACGGGATATGCCGCTATTGTCCTTGAGTTTAGTTAAGTGCATTCGAATCATGTTATATATATATTATCATTCAGATGTGTCCAGAAACATGATTCAGTATTGTAAATTCTTATGAAATCTGCAATAACTTTATACATCAATTAAATGTTTTGATTGTTCGGATCCCTATGTATATGCCTACATCCCACTGTTTATCGCATATTCTTCATATACTAATTATAATCGAATATACTTGATCTACTTGTAGACTCTGGTGTTTTCTTTTAATTCAGAATAATTAACTCAGAAACGTTTTACGATAATAAATATGGGATTCTCTTGCTGACATCAGTAGTTTAGTATGTAGTGTAGGGTAAAGTCAGGTAACATTGACAGTGAAGCCACTTTTCCAAAATGAAGCTGTAGGACTTCAGGAACTCATCCATACGTGCAGCAAATTGCACCAACAAGTAGTTGACTCACAAAAGTACAATAGAGGCTTGGTGGAGCACTTCTGATTGCCTCGTCAGGACAGATATCGAAGAGTGAAGTGAGTCGCCGAATTCTACAATATATTGCCCCGATCAGTGCAAATCAGTCAGCTTCTTCACGTGCCATCTGACAGCTAAGTGCTTGGTTATTTTATAGCATAGGGAAATGTAGTTTCACTTAATAGTATTGACTCCGTCAAATTCTTTGGTTGTTTTAAGTTATATTGTCACATGAAGTCGATCCAGAAATGTCGGGTGACATCGACACTACTGTTGATAGGTACCATGCAAACAGTATTTTTCAGCAAGATACTGACTACATAGCCAGAATTTAATCATCATTGTTTACTGTCTCATAGAACATCGCCTTCACAAGATTTGAATGTATCCCTATATGAAAAATTAGGTCTATTCAGACCACGAGTGGAAAATGTCGGGTAATATCGACAGTTCAAAACAGTTTTAGGGTTCTCACGGTAGTATTTCTCGGTTTTGATATGAACTCTGATATCCAGAAAAATCTCTTCTTACTCGAATACATTTACCAATCGATTTAATTTCTGATTTTAGGTAAAAAGTGAGATGTGCAGTCTTAAATGATATTTGCATATCGACAAATTTCAGGGCGAGATCGACAGTTTCCTAAAAAAGCACAAAAAAGACAAGTTAGATAAACTGGAGACATTATATATTATACGAAACGACATTTTACACATCTGTTGTCTCTTTGATAGTCTGAAAATGCGAAACTTCATGCAAAAATGCGAAACCACTGCGCTACATACGTGCGTTATATGCATGAAAAATGTGCGGAATTCTTATTTTTCTTTGACGAAGATGGCCTCGCCTAGACTGCTCTCAGTCATGAATTTCCAGCTTCTCGGACGGTCAAAGAAACAACAAATAGCTTAAATTTCGCTTCTTACAATATCTAATGTCTTTACTCTACTACTTGGCAAATTTTGACTCTTCTTTTTGGGACTGTCGATATTTCCCGACAAAGTGTCGATACTATCGAACATCATTATAGGTTACACACATTGGTTTTCACCTAGAATCATAAATTCAATCGATAGACTAACAAATTCGAGTAAGAAGAGATTTGTTGGATATCACAGTTCATATCAAAACCAAGAAATACAGCCGAAACCATTTTACTGTCGATAATACCCGATTTTACCCAATCAAATCTATTTCGTAAGGAGAAAAAAAGGACATAAAATCAACGCCAGTCCTTAATCGTGCCGGCTCCTGCCTTGTGCTGAAATTGATGCCTAGCTTTCGTGCCTAATTCAGGGGATATTTCGTGCCCAATAGTTTACAGTGAAGAGATAGGTCTCTTGTTGGTTGCTTATTTCGGGTCAATTTATTCAGCCATTCAAATTAAATATGAAAGCAATGAATCATTGAAGGAGAAAATTGACAAAACCCCTTATCTGAAAAAATTCTATTCTGCAATGAAAATATTCGCATTTTCTGGTGCCATATTTCATATTAAAAAATTCTGACGTACAAATTTACCGTTTTCTGATGGAGATGAATGCAAGTTGTTTTGAAGCAATATTGCACATAATTACACATTTTATTTGATTCGCTTCAGTGACATCTCTAATCTATTTGGCGCTTCAGAAGAGTGATTTTTCGTGGTCATTCATGATTGAGGGCTCGGGAGAATTCTCGGAGACTCGTAGCCTGGTGGTGGTTGTCCCAATCCTACAATAAAAATTGCACTCTGATAAGGTGGAGGCGGTGAGCCTGGTGATGGGGTTATCGGTTCCCGAAGGGCACGGATTGATGGTAGCATTATCTGAGGGCGTTGTTCCAATTGAGAATAATTTGGCGGCGAATCATTTGAAGACACACGAATGGGAATTTCGTAAATTGGAGCGTGGACAGTTGGAGAGACCGATTGAAATGGATTTTCATATCCACACCAGCGGCGTTTAGTTCTACTCCAGCACTTGGAGCTTGAACAGTATATATCGATGACAGAGAGGATTCCGCCAAGCAGAATGAAGACGATCAATGAACTGGAGACAATAATGATCACATCAATATTGTAGGCCATCTGACAACTTTCCGGTCGCAATTCGCAGTCATTGCAGCACCAACTTTTACCACTAGTCTTGTTGAAGCAGCAAAAATCAGGACAGAAATCCATTGATGTAGGTCTTCCTGTGGAGCCCGTTAATCGACATACTTCACGTCCAGAAACTCCTGCAATGAGATAGAAGTAAATCAGTGATCACATCAATTGCTGCTGACCAATAATCATTCACATGAATAATTGAATATTGCGACAGCAGACTATATCAAAATAATATTACAAACTATAGAGAGAAATATTTCGAAATTTTCCCAGATTGTTACAACTATCTTGAAAACCTGTAAAATTTCCAAGCACAAAACTGCAGTACTTCTTATTCCGAATTTGAAACATCAAAATTATATATTCAATTCCTAAAAGTACCATGTTTGTTTTGAAATGTCAATTGTACACGTGCATATAGAGCAATTAAGAAACTGTGCATTGACTCAGCTTAGCTTATAGACCTACAATTCGCCTAAAATTGCTATCTGTTGCTATCAAAGTCAGGGGACAAAGTTGTTAGCATGACAATGTGAAACGTGTTGATTATTATTTTTCATTTGGCAATTGCACAGTCAGTGTGATGATGCAGTGCACCATCTTTATTGAGTGTTGCATTAGCTGCTGTTGGCATTCTCCCACTTTCCCATGACTCCCACCGCACGTCATGGGAATATTACGAGCACTGAACAATTGAAAGTCCCTTCTAATTCAACTTGGTCATGAGTAGTTGGAGAAATGTAACATATTTACCATCAGACACAAGAGGACACTTAAGGCTGGTTCAGATTGAAAATCACTGAAGTTCGACGCTGACGCGTTTCTTTGACGCTAGACGCTTGCGATAGAATCAATCGCTATCGTCTTGGAAAAGTTAGCGGATGACTAGTCACTTGCGTCACCATTGTTCTGTTCACATTGATATTATCGACGCGCTTCAAATTAGAGTGCCGTAATCATCACGTCAGAGTCTGGTTTCAACGTTCGACTTGCGCTTTTGCTACCTTTGAGACGTTAAGTTATGCAGAAAGAAGAAAATTCTGGGTCAGAAGAATCTTCATGATGAGCGAAGAATTAGGAGAATTTCAACTTGTCATGCAGATGCTCTGAAAGAATATACTGCAAAATATTTCCAACGCTTGAGTCGAACTTTGGGCAATGTGAACCAGTCTTTACATCATGTTGAATGTTTCATCTTCATTTAATTTCCACCACTTAAATACCAAATATTTGGTGAGTCAAACAAGATGTACATGTAAATGATCACTCAGCATTAGCGTCTATAAATACGACCGAAGGGTTACAGCGCACAAAGCTAAGATGAAATGACTAGCTTGAAAGTACTTTTCAGTTGATTGTCATTTCATAACTTTTTGGAATTGAAAATCAAGGATTATATTTTTAATAGATTGCTTGCACCTTAAATCTTTCGCGTTTGACTTCGGTTGGCCGCGGTACGTTGGTTTGATGATGAAGCATATTGACTCACCTTGTAGAGATGAATGAATAAACACGACAATTAAAGCTAGAATGCAATATTCCCGAAGACAAGTCATCGTCTAGAACCAGATAGCTGCACGCGCTGTCCGACGGATTTGGCAGACTTGATATGGCAAGATTCTTTATATGATTTACCTCCTATGAACCCTTCGTTAAGTTTCAGTTTATTACTTGCCAAATCAGGACATATTAAGGGCAGACATTGCAGGTATTTATAGTGACCGAATGCTTCCTTTCTATTGTATTTGCTTTAATCGAGTGAAACAAATGGACATTTCACGAGATGCGGATTTTGAGGTCAAGAGATGTCGAACGCTTTAATGTCCATGACGTCATCGCGTTATGGTAAGCCCTTGACTGGACCACCGACTAAACAAGTTAATGGAACCCAAAACCAGCCATTGACTCTAAATTGCTGTAATGAGATGACGTTGAACATGGATGAATATGTTGTCTTATGGCTGCGAAATTCTATGTTCAATGCTGATCAATTCAAATGATTGAGTGTTTTGATGCATGTCTTGTGGCTGAGAAGATATCAAGATGTGCAGAAAAGTAGCTTACATAATCTCTCAGGTAAATGTACTGAAAATTATGCTACTTGACTTGCAATCGCAAATACTTTCAAAGTCATTTTGTTGCTTACACTAAGCTTATTTCGAATTGGAATATATCGCGTATTTTGGACATACGTGACGCTAAATATTCTTGTATATTTGCATCTCATATACAATGCGCATATACAATGCGCAAACCTCCATTTGTAAAAATGCTGGCAATTTGTAAACTAAAAAAGTTATCAATTGGATTTAGACCTCGGATTGGAAGAAGTAACAGCTAAGTATAACTGTTTATATAAGTAACTGTGTATCAAAATCACAATTTATTCCAATAGATAAATTTTGGAACACTATGTAATTTTGACAGACTTTGCAGTTGAAATCTAATTTTGAAGTTGATCCAGAAGGCAATAAATCATGCTTGATTATTCAATAAATCAAAACCTTTTTAATAAATGTTTAGGTGCGAATGAGTAAACGAAATTCCGTATCAATACCCATGGAAGTCTCCCACATCAAATGATCATTATTTACTAAGACTGAAATATAAAAATCTGAAAACTTGGATGCTGATAAATTGATTCAAAGAACTTCTTTCTGAAAGTTTTGGAATTATCAACTATATATGTACTTTTTCTACTCAATGTCAACTTCTTTGTAACATGCAAGAAGTCAATAAAGGATGCTCAACAATTTCTGTTGACATTACCGGCTCACATTTTCGCCAAATGACTTCATAGACCTTTTCTCACAAATTTTGTCAAAATTTTTCAATTGACCGTGTTAGTAGCATAGATATACTATTAAAATTTATATAGTAGTTTCTAGATTGCTTACTTTATGAGAAAGAAGTGGTACCACCTACAGTCCATGATGATATCAAAATAAGAGGGCAAAACGCGTCGATCGTTGCACAAAGCTTCATATAATACAAAAAAGGCAGGAAACATTTCTGCGATTACATCACATTCTGATGAGTCAAATGTCATTTGAGTAAAGTCACTCGCCACTGAAAAGTATGGTTTTATTACATTTCATCCTTTTTGAAGACGTTCCCCTTAAAACGATTCTCTGGTGGTGCAATCTGGCAGCTGTGTGCAGCCTTATTCTGAGGAAATACTTTGTTATTTCTCTTATTAAATGGGTAACATGATCATCAGAAAGAGAAATGTCGAAATCAAGAGCATGATCACATAGCTGTGGAAAGATATACTCTATCTTTGATTGGAAATGACTTAGGACAGCTGTTTGGATGCGAATATCTAGAAACCGTGTTGGTGGCAAAGTTTCCATCAGTTTGGGACTGGGCATTATGAATCTAAAAGCCTTCTCTGTTGCCTTGATGACTTCAACGACTCCTTTGGAAGGAATGATTAAACCACCATTGTTCCTGCATCGCAAAAATTTTAATGATTCTCGATCTGGATAAGTTCGGCTATCAGCTAGAAGTGCGTTGTGACATTTTTTGCAATCAATTTTCAAGTGGCGGACTACATACCCAGCTGTATAAACTAGACAGTTCATTCTCCAGTCAAGATCAGATAGTTCTTCACTTCTTTCAAGATTTCTTACAGCCAATAAAAAATCTGGGTCATTCACAAAGGAATCATCGCTTCTTGACTTCAAATCAACAGGCATCGAGAACAAGGCTCTAACTGCAACGTTTCAGTGCCATCTAAATTAATCGAATTCGAGTTTCTGGAATACGGAATATTGTTTTTGATAATAAGTGCTCTCAAACTAGCTCTGAACTGTTCTGTGTTGGGGTTATTATTCAAACCCCCTCTTCTACGAATAAGACTGAAAAATACTTCCAGATGGTCTTGTGACAGTTTAAAAGTGAGCAAATATTTCATTTCTTGCGTTAGTAACAAATCGTAAGATAACTTCAAAACTGATGTGGCTGTAATTATCAACCCTAATGGACCCTGGGATTTCCGCCCATCCACTAAGGGTTTCATAGTCTTTTGTTCGTGCAAATTTTTCAGATAATTGCAAGCTTTGTTTAGGAATGGTTCCCAAAACTGACGATTTGAAATTGAAAGTGGAGCTTTATACCCTTTCACGAGAGGATTTTTTGAGTTGAGTAGATCAAACAATCTATCTATGATTCTTATGAATCGAACAGTGCCTTCGGAGCCGGCGAATTGCGGCAAATGCATTTCATCTCTGAGAAACTCAATTGCAGTGGCTACGGATGCTAAAAGGGTTTGCGCTGCTAAACTGACTTTCATTTTCACGTTTTGATAATTTATATGACGACCACTAATTTTGTTAGCCAAGTATAAACTTTCTTCGGACTGAATTTTGTGCAATTCCACAATGTACCTCCATTCAATAGTTTCAAAGCCATTATTTTCAGTTTTGTACAACAAGATTTTCCGCTCGGCGATCAGATTGCGCATGAGTTTCAGCATGTGCGCAGCATCAAAAACGAAATAAATGACCCTTTCTGGATAAAGAGGATGGGGAAAAAAGTTTGGAGTTCATCCAGTGACAAATTGCATCCTAAAAGTATCGCAGAACGGACATTTGCAGAAAGACCATCAGCCACAACTGCACGAACGTCAACACCTGAATTAGCTACCCTACAAATAGACGACTTTATCAAATTTGCCTGTTGTTCTGCACTAATATGGTTTGTGAAAAAATATCCGATTGGAGCCTTCCACCGACCCTTCAGACCAACAAGCATAATGACAAGTGCCTGAGATGCCAATGTCTCTTTTAAAGGGCCCCACCAAAATCAACAAGGCCTGAATATTCATGTTTTGACGAATTCCATGAGCATTCTCTTCTAATTGACATTTCATCTACCATTAATGAGCAATAACGATAATCAGGATTACTATCGATCAATTTTTTGATAGCATCTATCACTTCAAAAAGAAAACCTGGCTCACAGTTTACGGATGAAGCATACCTTCTTAAAGATGATGGATGTGGTAAATGCAGTGTCGGTTTAAGGAATTCATATGCGGCAGGAGACAAAAAGTGCAGTGTCATAGCGAAATTCTTTATCTTGCTGTCGTAGCGTTCTCCACCTTTGCGACAATCTCTCATTCGAAACAAATAATGAAATAAAGACAATGATGTTCCACCAAACGGTTCTTGTAGCAGATTCTCGGCCGAGGATTCAATCAAATTCTTGTCTTTCAGTTGTTTAATCACAGTGCTGAGATTCTCACATTTCTTTGCTCTTGCCTTTATTTTCCGTCGTAGGTTCCTGACAGAACGGCGAAGATGTTCAAGTCGACGAATTCTCGTTTTCTCTTTCGCCACACGCTTCGAAGTAGAACAGATATATAGTCCATGGTCATGAAGAACTGCTGCCCGGAGTCTTTTGAGTGTCATTCTTCGCCTACGCACTCCTAGGCGATGTTTCACTATCGTTCGTCGTTTCACTTCTTTTGTAGTGATAAGATGTTTTGGAAATTTGAACAAAGATGGAACAGAGTTTTTCTTTAGTCGAACGTCTGCAAAGATTTTCAGTGAAGTCGGTAGGAAGAAAATGATCACTACAAATCCTAGAATATTCTGTAGGTTTAAAGTTTTCTCTTCGCATAGCGGATTGCCATTTCTTCAGAAGAATACCATCTTTCAAAGGAAATTTGAAAAAAGTTACATCTTGATGTCCGTCGGTAGTTGATGTTCGACGTCGGACTTGTCGGTTTGTGCAATTATATGCGGAACAGCTGACAACCATTCTGGGCGCTTAGTGCAGTTGATGTGATGAATGTGAATTATGATAACCGAACTATCGACTGGGAACCTTAAACTACATTGTTTAGGGCTACTGTATTATCTTCCTCGTGCTGCCGGTAACGCTGAGTCATTCATTCTTGCCCTCTTATTCGCCGCACTGATCATTTGCGCGCATGAACGCAATATCGTTGTCTCAATGCAGACAAGTGAGCGATCTAGACTCTATTGTAATATATCTATGGTTAGTAGGCAGAATCCTGGAAACTCGAGCAAAGAGATTTCCAACGAAGAATTTTGGAATTAGCGATAGAATGAAATGAAATATGCAATAGATCAAATTGCCATGTTAACTAGACCTCTGCCCTACCAACCGAGTTACAGCCGCTTACATGCGACTTTGTCAATTGGCAGGATCAAACCGTCACCACCACACATCAGTTGTAATGAACGCATTGTTCAACCTCACCCACACCGGAATTATGATACTCAGCTAGCTAGATCCCGTGGGGGGGGGGGGAGGGAGAAGAGATTTGGTCGCCATGACGTTTCGCTTAACATTACATGAAAGTCTACATTGTTGGTACGTAGGCCTATGTATAGAGAAGCCACATTATCATTTTAACAAAATGCATTTTATGTTGACAAAAAATGATATTCATGAAGTGAAATGCAAGTTGGGGATATTTGCATAATTGCAGATTGCTTACAGAATTAAGCATGTTGTCCGCTAACATCGAAATTACCACTATGTCTCTCAGGTTTCAATTGTGTTCGGTTATGCTTTGAGCATGTGATTCTAAAGCGACTTTTAAATGAACAGTCATATCAAAAAATCACATCAGCCATGCATCGATTTTATTGGAAGACATTTGTATCATCTTTTTGCATTTGATCTCAGTTCCAACGTTTGGTGTCTAATTTCAATGATGAATTTCATCATTTTTCCCGATACGCATTGATGGGACCCCATTTATATAGCAGTCTGGTTAATTGTTGGTTAGAATGGATTATGACAAATTTCAGGGAAGCTTAGTGATCCTGAAATCCTGAACAGTTGAAGGAGAGTTGTAATACACTTTCATGAACTTTGACTCATGGCCATGTTTGACTCCGTGACTATTGATAAAAGTTTAAGATGGTATTTTATTAAATGTTCTTTTGTGCGTTCTTATCGCTATCATAATCATTTTACATTATCGTAATCTTAGACTACCACCACTCACAATCATTTTTAAAAAATTACTTCCAATTGTTTTGCTAATTTTTATGCACTTTCTTAACCTTTGAAAGTTAAACTTTGACCCGTATGTGACCCTCCATAAGTAAAGAGCACGGATAATTTTATAACTTGTTTCACGATAGGCCTACACTTTCCTGATGTTTTCTGTAATCATATACCGATGAGCTCTAATTTTTTGCTTTTATTTTCTTGAGATACGTAAATGTGGCATGTAGCTCAAACCAAGTCTAACTTCAGACAGTACCATATAGTAAATATAAACAGGCAGAGTGTCGCTCAAACAGGTATCTGTATACATTGAAAATTTTTACATCAAAAGATTCAGTTTTTTGCGGAGATTGCGTTCCTGCTGTCCAAAAAATTATGTGAGCAGTTTTTAAAAAGCTAAAATTTTTCAAATTATTCCTGAATTTCTATACTTCCGAAATGACGTCCCTTTATAAGTAGTATGAAGCAAGTTGGATATCAAAGGAATCAATATTTGCTAACACGCATCATAATTATGCGGAAATTAAGTTGATGATAAGGAAATTTTATGAGCTGCATCATAATGCAAGTCCCTGGAAGTCTTCAAAGTAAAGTTGAGATCTTATTGAAAGCTTCTTGGCTGAGATGTCATGTTTTTAATTCAATTTTCAGCGGCATGATTTTATGATTCACAAGGCGTCTTTTCTTGAATCTGAATAGTGCAGTAGTAATAATAAGCAGTGAATAGTAATGTTGACCCATTTACACCTTTTAAAGATCATCTTCTTTATAATGATGCTTTTGCTCTTTCATTGGCAGGCAGTTTTTTAATATGATCACGCTTAAGAAAATAATCTTATTATACATTATATTTATATAATAAGGCATGAGCTTTAAAGCAATGGCAAGCCATGGAATTGCTAATATAATAAACCATATTACCTCTCAAGGTTGTCATGATATGGAGGATTTGTAAATTACTTTTCTTTCTTCTGTATTGCTGTCATAATAAGTCAAATTCGTGTACATTTCTCAAAAAATCGTATATCTCACATGTGGTGCTCGAGGTTCCGTGTCAAGTTCATTTTATGAAATCGAAGGTGTATACACATTGGGGATTTAGTAAATGCTGAGTTACCACTCTACCAATATATGCTTACTCTATGGACACTACTAATTTTTAGATATTAGTTACAGGAAACACATGTATCTGGAAAAATCTTTTACAAGTGTTATGCAATTTTTACTCGTCACTCCAAGCTAGCAGTGACTAAAGAAATTTATTTGAAGAAAATAAGAGTTCTATGCTCAGAATTTCAGAAATTGTCTCAAGCATCGATATTGTGCAGTTTTCATTTACTTTAGGTCGTTCATATTTGTACTAGAAATAGAAAATAAATTTTGAAATTTCCAATTTTTGCAAATTGAACTTTTCTGAAAATTGATTCCAAATTTCCTCATTGATGATGGCTGAAATGTTTTATGCCTTGAGAGGGCACTCTCAAGGAAAATTGTATCTTGATGATATCATTTGCCCATGAAAAGCAACTCAACCATGTATTCGAAATCTTGAAGATTCTCTTTCAAACAGTGAAAATTCGAATTTCCGATGTATTTGTGAAACGAACAATATTTTGCAAGTCTAAGAAAAAGATGCCACAAAATAAAGAACTTGTGTAGATAATGAAAGTCTTTTATAGGAAAGGACACAAAAAGACTATGTGTTCCGTTGCCAAAATCTTCTATTTAGGCAAAATGATTTAAAAGGACTTCTGCAAGAAAATTCACCGTAGACGGAAACCTATCTCTCGTCGACAGGATTGCGAAATAATGACGCTTGTGATACTGTCTTTACATGTATTTTATGTGTTATATAAACATTTTATATGAAGGCTTCGTGCTTTTGGAGAGAAATAATTTATAAAATGAGGGACCACAACCATAGTGGCAGATCTTCGGAATCACACAACTT
The DNA here is from genome assembly GCA_907163375.1 of Prostheceraeus crozeri. Taxonomy (NCBI): domain Eukaryota; kingdom Metazoa; phylum Platyhelminthes; order Polycladida; family Euryleptidae; genus Prostheceraeus; species Prostheceraeus crozeri. The sequence goes on along the minus strand of CAJQUW010015487.1, from coordinate 607,750 downwards.
AACTTGAATAAGCCTATCATCATCACAAGTATAAGTGTGATCACAACGCTAACACTGATTACCATAGACAAATATTCCATTAATTGAAAAAGGAAAACAAAGAATTATAATTAAAAGAAAATATATTGACATTCACAGAGGGCAACAACCTGAAAACTCAGAGTTTGTTGAGAGAGATAAATTTGACTGCTCTCGCCACTCGTATCCTTCGGAAATTGCAAGGTGAGAACTAATGCGTGTCCGTCATCGGTGGAAGAAAAACTTAAGCCAGCTAGGGCAAATTGCGTAAAATTTATTATTTCTTTGGTAGAATTCCACTGAAATCCTCCTCCTCTGCCCATCACTGCTCCCAGTGAAAAATGACATTTTGTATGAGAAGATGAAGAGGTGGTGTCACAAGCACTGACTGCACTTTGAAGAGTGGATGATGACCATTTTATTTGCAGATATTGGGCAACTTTAAACAGAAATAATGGATCACTTCCTTCGAGGACATGGCCTCCCAACGACTCACAATGTGACCACATGGAGCTGCCATTGACAACAGTTACATTGTCCAATGAAAATCCTCGTCTAGGAACTTCAGTAAACGTCTTCGAAAATATTGGTGGACATGGCTCACACAAACTGCGTATCTGCATAGAGCATCTACAAATAATAGAAGAAAGCTAATTACCACAACTTCAATTCAATTATCGTTTATTATGCAAATGAACAGGATCATCTACTTTTGGAAGACAAATCTATACGGAATTGGTATTCTTGTTCAGACAGTCTATTTTATTGTTAACTAATAATTAATAAATTAAAAATCTAATAAAATAAAAGATAATTAAAATCTAAGTGAGAATACTTGCAATCACGAGTTTTTTGTAGTGACAAGTGCCGACACCTAACCTTCGAATATTCCACGACAACATAAAGTATAGTGGTCAAAAGCATTGTCAGCCACTGCACTCTGTTTCATAGTAGCGACTGCCCAAGGCGTAGTGCTTCCAATATGCATGTCCGTTCTAGGCATTCAATAATATCGAGTTTCTGACTTTTTTTGACGCGAATCGTACTATCTAAAGATTTGTTTTCGGCAGTTATCTGCGATATGTGCGAAAGGCATACCTGCTTGCATCAGCGATGGAAATGAGTGCTATTGTAGGATGCGGCATTATAAGTGAAAAATGAAAACATTTTTAAGGGACAGCAGATTCATGGCGTGAGTGGAAGCGGGCGTTTGCATGAATCATCTATTCCAGCACATGATGAAATGTGAAAGATGTTCTGTTTTGCTTATTATGAAGCGTCGGACAGACCCTACAATCACATTTTTCTGTAAAATTAGAATTAAAATTGCTATTTCTTTTGGTACGGGTTGATCTATCACTCTGATAGGTGAATCGTAATTTAATTTGCTGATTATACGGGTGGCTGCGTCGCTCACGAACTTTGCACCACGTACTTTGTGTGCAACGAAGTCAGCAAGAATCAGTTAATATTGCATGAATTTGAAAATATTTGCAAGCGAGCAATAAAATTTGCTTTTCACTGCCTCTTTTCAGCATAATTGCAGAAACAAGTAAAAGGAACAAAAACACTAGCGTTAAAATTTGGGGAGGGCTTTCTTTGATTAGATGAATACATGACTTAACAAAATACTTCTAGATGACTCTTCTGTACATAGAAATGAGCCGCGTCTTTTCTTGTGATCATGCAGTTAGGTTATTTCTTTGCAATAGATATGTGGCCTGGCTCTGGTTATGTTGCTGTGCTCACTGGTGCCCGGCCTTGTATCAACGCCAGACGCGATTGCAACGCTTGGGATTAATCTAACGTGTATGTGCAATTTTCCGGCAAAAATTACATAATACAACAAAAAAAATGAAAATCAACTGCCAGAAAATTTGATATAAAATTGGCTTAAGCAAATGATAAACAAGCAACATATTCTACGCACTCACTGAAATTGTTAGTAGTCATGAATTCTACAGAGGGAATTAGGTGTTTATCAATTAATGCCCCATCAGTCTTCTGGAAGGAATATTTATCCTTCCACTTAGATTGATACTGCTGCACTAATTTGCCGTATATTACCGCTGTCATCTTTAAAAAAATTTCTCAGATAACTACATGTACTAAATGACAATTCTTAAAACTTAGCATATAATATCAGTGACTTGTGCTTTTTATAATATGCAACTTCTACGGCTTTCTGTCTCATTGCACATCGCACAGCCAACAAAATAACAATATCTTCCCATTGCCGTAATGTTCTTTTGCCACGATAACCAACGACTGAAACTCGTCTCACAGCTGGGGCCTCTATTTCTCACCTAACCCTTTTTAAACAATTAAATATCTTTGGCTGAGATGCACCAAAAATTTTCAACCTTCTTTTATTCAGCTTCTGTCTACAATAATAGAGTAATTACTTTGCAAATTGCCTGCCGGTATTGTTACTTGTGCTACCTGCATTCTATTGTGCTGTTATTGCTTTGCTTGCGAGAAGAGTCATGGCTTTGTAATCAACATAAATCATAAGATAAAAAATGTGCAATATTTTGTAAGTTTTGAGAGAATGTTCTCAATTCTAACATGGATTATGTGTTCAAATCATGGTCCTCCGCAAAGCGATTAAATCAAAACAAATTAGGAAAAAATTGGTGAACTTTTGCTTTTGGTACCGTAATTGGATATTTCGCGAAATTATAACTGCGCAAAAGTTCCCGGTCTATAGCAGTCTGAGAGTCATAAATATTGAGTTTCGAGCTTCAATTCAAAAGTGCTTCCTCGCTGGCTAATTTTTATTGAGAGCACACTCGTACTACAATCAATCAAGATTTTTACTTAAAGAGAGCATGAAAAATCATTGGTATGCCAGATAGACTTGTAGAAAATAAATGCGCCTCGTATAGCATTATCAGACATTGGCAGATTTACAGTCATTTTGGCAAATCTACACTTCCAAATATATTTCCAACGCTTAAGATAATAATGCGTGATCAATCAATTGATGCTATTAATATTTGAAATAAATAAATCTAATTTCCGATGATGATCTTTGTCAGATAGCTAAATTGACATAAATTTTTGAGAGGATTTTGATATTCACCGAATAAAGCAATACAAATCAAAAATAGTTGAGATTCGCGTTATCATGAATATAATCGTATTTTAGCACATCGGAGGCATCAACAAAAACGTTCACTGTATCTGAAATTACAAATTAATTATGCATTGCTATACCGCTTTCTGTACACTTTCATAATTATCTTGATATTAATCTATGTTCATTAGCAACCACCATGGTCAAGTCTAATTTTAATTGATCATAGCACGATTCCATGTAGTATCAACGTCCGTATAATGGGCTAGAAGGTCATCGCTGAAAAGGTGAAGTACTGGTACTATGATTTTGTCTGTAATCAGAACATATTTCAAAAGAAGCACGAATTGATATAAAAAATTTGCGCTTATCAGAATAACTTTTCGAATAGCTCATCTCACCCATCTGTGAGATCAAAAATGAAAGGTCAAGCAAGTATGACATTTTGATTAGATAGAAGACGCAGTGATCATTTCACAATTTTTAGACATTCAATTTCAAAACGGACAAATTCACGGCTGTGGGTTGATTTAGTTTTCCTTTAGCGAAATGTGATAAATGTAGATGAAACTAGCAAAATTTGCAGTAAAATTTGTAGTTCATGGTTTCTTCATGATTTCTTCGTTTGGTTGATGCTCAAATAATCAGCCGGGGGACGAAATTAATTTCCAAAGTGGGGAGAAAGTAAATGTATAATTCAGTCCTGTACGTTCTTGCTTTTATCCATCAAAAGTGATTCATCAGTTAGATCATTAATATTCCCACTAACTTTTTTGTAAAGTAGTTTCATAATGAATCAGTTAGTCGTACAAAGTCAATCGTGCAATTATACTCGTATTTAATGAGAATAATTTTAAAGCAGTCAAACTTTGCATCAAATTTGAAGTTTCATAAAGAGAACATTTGCTGCACAGCTGGCGCCATCTTACTCAGGACACTCATCCTTGTACATTGATCTTCCAAAAGTTAATGAAAGATTCATTAAATCTGAAGAACTAATTTTCAGTTAATCGCAGCTGGGATTATCAGCTTGATGTTTGCTGCTGGGGACCTTTTTCATAAAATTGAGCACTATGATGTGTAGGCCTGTTTGCTTGGAGTCTTGGAGAGATTTATATATTTATTTATTCATAGGACAATATTAAAGTGGCGCATCGTACAAGTGCTACTCAACCCTATTGAGTCAGCTTGATTGAGTCTTAGTCTGATCCGCTGATGACCATCATGAATGAAGGCCTACTCTTCATTCATATTTTCTGACAAATTCCTTTTCGTATGAGCAATCGACGAAAACGAACTGAATGTGGTCAGGTCACTTCGCTTGTTAAACCTACTGTTATAAATTATGTTTGCTGAAGCTGCCTGCTTAAAAGTGTGTTTTTTGATTAGAAAGTATATTCAACATTGTTTCAAGACATGGTTTTGAAAGATGGTTTTAAGGCCATACTTTTGAAAGTTGTGCTGTGTTATAATTTAGCATGTCTACAGAACATTGTTTTCAAACTTTTTTTAGACCGTGCTTTCAACCGCGCTTCCTTGGCTTGCTAGAAAGGCTAATGGAGTGCGAATGTTTAGAATGCTCTCTAAAAATCAAGTCGCTGCTTGAAAAAATTGAAAATGCATTGCTTTCTCTCCGTTTTTTGACACTCTGTGACCGACGAGTTCCATCTTTTATTTAAGCTAATCGTAATAATAATTAAGTCACATAATATTTGACTTCTGTCAACACATCAATCTGCTTATAGACCGTACCATAGTACGGAGACAGCACTCTTGAAGATCTCTAGTGATGTGCTTTGTGTGATGGATAATGGCAGCACCACAGTTTTCATCTTTAGATTTATCGTCTGCATTTGACTATGTAATGCACGATATCCTTCTCAATCGTCTCAGACTGTCACATGGATTTGATTATGCGGCTCTGAAATGGTCTCTCCCAATACCTTCATTCTGGCGACACGCTTTCATCTGTTTCGCCAGTGATTTCTGATATACCTCAGGGCTCAGTCCTCGCACCGGTGCTGTTTACATTATACATCATCGGCATTAGCCTATTCAACTTGTACAAAGCTTTAGCATGAAAGTGCATGTCTTCGCCGACGGGTCGGATATCGATACGTCAACGGTTTGGGGATTTTTCTGACAAACCGATTGTCATTGGTAGTGACTTTGTGTATCCAGTGTCACCACTCCGGTGTCTTGGAGTTGCACTTGATTCCACATGTTCCTTCACGCATCATGTAACAAAAACATGTTTCAACAAACTCATCATGTTTTTGCTACTCTATGACAGTTGCGATCACTTGCATCGACATTAGTCAAATCACTGGTATTTCCCAAGTTGGACTATTGTGTTTCCGTTTTAGCAGTTACTCTGGAGCTCCGCTTAACCAGGCTTCAGCGTGCTTTCAACGCCTCTGCACGACTTCTTTATGTCCTTCTGAGGTCATCTGATCTCATACCTGTTCTCAGAGAACTGGAAGTGGCTCTCCATGAAATAAAGGATTGATCCTCGACTGGTTATTCTCGCACACAAGTGTCTTCACGGTTGTGCGCCTCATTATCTCTGCAAACTAATTGTACCTTTTAGCTCTCTTCCGACCCGATCTCGTCTTCGTTCCTCAGCAATGAATTCGCTCAATTTGCCAAGACATCGGTCGAAGACTGTTCCCAAGAAACATTTTCCTACTCTTCTGCCAATCTCTTATGGAACAATCTGCCTATCAAAGTGAAATTTTCAGACTCCCTTCGTGCTTTTAAAATCGTCAGCGAAGACGTTTTTCATGACAGAGCTTTTATCACTCTTACGTGTATAGTACGGCAGCCTTGAAGCTTTGTCACAATGATGCTTTATTTAATTATGCAAAATGAAAATATGTGCCATCAAGAGGGATCAGCTATATGTGATACCACCAAAGACGTTTATCATACAAATTAAGCTACAAAACGTGCATCGATTGCACAATTATAAAGACCATTGCACCAGCGTTATTGAAAAAGCACTCCGTAATTGTACAGCGTTATTGAAATGAGTAAAGATTCTTCTGTTTTCAGACACAAACAACTGCGAAATTCCAATCAGGATAAGTTTCATATTGATGTGATGGACTTTCACTCAGTGGAACGAAATTGAGAAGGTGTGAAACGTAGAAAGTATACAGATATGAATATGTGTACAGTCTCATGAACATAATTTGTCTAAAATATGAATAATTACTCACTTTCCGCTGGAATATGTTAGTGGGCGAAGTTGTGGATTTGGCTTCGTGAGGAGAATGCATCGACTATTCAACTGATTTAATGAAAATCCACAGCAAAAGTCAGCTACTTCACAATCACGAGCACAGTTTATGCTCAACACACCCAAGTCTGAATTGATTTTGCTCACTCCATTTGTCAGACAGTAATCCATGGATTTTAGTCTGTAAAGAGCTTGAGTATACGTTGATGTTTCCAACGCAAGTCCAATGACCATTACAAAAACCGAATAAAGATGGAAAGACATCTATCGTGCTAACTGCTCATGCATTATCATCCGCAAATGAGAGATTTCCTCGGTTTTAGTCATTTTGGTTTCAAATACAAATGCACAGTATTGGTAGCAGCAACGTACGAAAACAATAACCAATGATGATTCTCATTAGTTTGATAGCTTGCAAATAGCAATTAATTCAATGATGATATTGAGAGAATATGAAAGATTCAGTACTTCCGTATTTCGTGATTTTCCGATTGTACTATTTGATTTAACTAAGTTTCACTTACTGGTGTTAAAGTTAATAAAAAAGTTATTGCTGTTTTAAGACATGTGAGATTTAACTTAATTTTCAAACAGCAATTTTGAAAACTTTTATCATTTTATCCCTTCAACGAAACATGTCATTCTCAGCGAGACCATGTCACTTTTCAAACGACCTCTACTTTAAAAAAACCTACTTCTCAATATCCGTAAACAGCTGTGGGGAACCATATTTGAAGCTGCATGGGAAAGCGGTGGTCCAAAGTCAATTCGGCAACATTTGACAAGGCAAGCTTATATCTGCAAGGATAAATCAGCTCTCATCGCTGGACAACGTTCATCGAACACGCTGTTTCATTAAATAATTGCCTAATAGAATCAGTTTTCATTGTCGTTTTCAGAAGGGGAAAACTTCGTTTTATACCAAAATAATGGAGAGGATGCACTTGGGAGCAAAGCTACTGGAACGAATTGCCTCGTAAACAGGTGGTATTGTCAAGTTGAACGGCTAAACCGAAGTGCTAGACAAGTCGCCAATGTAAGATTTAAGTCGTTTTCTGTGCTTCCATCGACCGTGAAAAAGTTTTGGATGCCGAAGGCCCGACAATTATACTTTCTCCCTCTTAACGTAAAATGATCTGTAACCCAAACTCTAGGGAGTATTTTTTTAGGTTTTCCCACTTTAAAAATGCGACTGTTAAATTATGTGTTTTCCTTCATTGCCCGCGTTGATTCCCAAATTTGGAAATTCAAGTTTTCAAAGTGTTCAAAAATCGTAAATAGCGTAATTAATGACTAAGAGTGAAGAAAAAAATCTAAATATGAATCACATTGCTCATTATATCTTTATTTTCTTATGGATAATGATTGCTGAGACACAGGCTGGAATATTTGTAAAATATCTGCCAACAAACATTACGCACTTCGTGGTGGAGTAAATTGCAAACAAATTTACACAAAAAGAAAGACAGGAGTTCCCCATGAGACCTGAGAAATGGACCAAAACTTCTTAATATTTTTGTCGCAACAATTTGGTATCATAGGGGGTGTCAGGTTTCTCATTTATTTATCTTTAGGTCTCGATGGGACTTCGGGAGGGATATTTCACATATTTACCAGTTCATGCCAGTGGCTATAGCGTTTCTTCATGCTAATTTATTTTATTGTGTTGCATATACTGAAACCAGGGCTGTGGAGCCGGAGCCGGAGCCTTAAGGAGCCGATGGTTTTGGTCGGAGCCGGAGCCGGAGCCGATTTATCACAAAGGCTCCGGTTCCGGCTCCGGCTCCGATAGTTTGAGCTTTGATATAAATCTAGAATTTTGAAAGTTATTAATTGGCGTCATAAAAAAATTAAATCATTTGAAATCTAAAGATATGTCTTTTAAGTATACCAATGATCTGTCCTTCACGATAACTTTCTTTGCAGTTGACGCCTTCTTTTGTATTATATTTATTATATATTTACACGCATGTGTAATATTTTTTTATTGCATATGTTTCGTAAGACTAATTTCCATATTGACAACGTATTCGCCAAAATCCATTAATTTGAAGACTTGTTATATGCATGCTAACTAGATGATTGTAGATTCCTAGAGACAAGTCGCCAGTCATTTATGTACACATTTCCAGTTCAGTCAGCAAAGATAATATAGCTACAAACTTGCGCAATGTCTTAAATCTAATACGGTTACTATGTAGGCTATCATCTATCGGTATGGCTACTGGCAGAAGCTACTGGCATCTGTGACAATGCCAATTTCCTTAGATTGTATTGTAGGCTCTTGTGCAGTCCCCCCACCTACATTTTTCAAAACAATCGATTATTCAATTTGATCAATTTTGATTGGATGGATAACTCTTCACACTCACACGAATGACCTGACTACAAGTCCTCACATGGCTATAGCAATAAGCGACCCAGCCACTTCTAGTAGCGCCCTATTGTTTTAAAGGTATCTCATTCACAATGAATTTCCTTTGACTTCAAAATTCAAAGGGTATATTTCAATGCGAAAAACCCGAAGGCAAATTACAATGTTGACTTGCTGACGAAGTTTACGACCATGACATCGCAATTACCCACGTAGATTTTTACAACAGCACGGAATGCTTCACTCAAACCGGTGATGCTGAAACGGACATCCAATGGTGCTGCATCTTTTGACCAGAGAAAAAATGGGGGGGAGGACTGCACAAGAGCCGTATCGTGTAATAATATTTCCCCAAATGTCATAGACCTGTGGATTTCAAGAATTTTCATTATTACTTTTTCCGTCTGTCAACACTTTATGCTGATATCATGCTGACTTATATGTAAACAATAAAAAAAGACGGAGACGCTCTCAATAAAGGCGCCTTTTGACCTCCCTTTTCTATTGTCTGTGACATTAAACCGCACGCGCATTCGAAAGCTAGCAAAGTAGATGGGATTTCTGCTCGGTGCTCGCAGTCAAATTTTTATTATGCATAGCACCCTGCAACATACTGTGTGATACACCGAGTTCAGTTTCATCAACCTAACCATCATCAGAGGAATAGTGGTAATGTGTTATACATAAATTGAATATAATAATATACATGAATCATTGATGAATTATTTAGTGCAACTTTACGCCATAATGAAAAATACGAAATTAATATAATGTAAGTTAGGCCTTAACTTATTAAGTATGCTGCATAGAATTACAAAACTTGTCCTAAATTAGATATTTTTAATTTTTTAAGTATAATTTTCAATTGTACATTTCTAGCCTACACTGCAATGAGGCTATCTAAATTACAATTTCTACAGATGATGAGTCGTGGGCTACCCACCGATCATATTATTCATGGACCAACAGACTATTGAATAAAGGCAATAACAAATAACAATAACAACTAAGCTAGCCTATATACACTTTAATATTCAATAAAGCAATTGATATCTTTATTGATACGGTATATTTGGCTATATAACCATACCCTTTCATGTTCGAGTAGATACAGGCCCTATAAGCTATTTAGAGGCATACGCTATCCAGTTTCATATTCAAGCTTTGTTAAAAAGCTTATACTACTATTCGGCCCCTGTGACGGCTAATTAGGTATATCATCATCACTCATGTGGTCTTATTTAATGTAGCCTCGTAATAGACTGGTTGCAGGCTAGGCCAATTTATATTTAGCCAGTGCGGGAGATCTTTATCTAATTTAACCAATCCTGGCTATAACTTTATTTTATCTTTCAGAGATAGTCAATTCATGCAAAAATATATGACAAGTGTGTTATTTGTCATTATATTAGGCTATTATCATTCTTATTATTAACTTAAGTCGTTGCTTGTTAATGAAAACTAATTTGATGATTGTAGCAAGCCTCTAAAGGCCACACCGTTATCCAAAAAACCCGTTCAACGGATCCAGGATAACCAGCATAGATAGAACCTGAATTTGAAGTCGGAGCCGGAGCCGAGCCGGAGCCGAGCCGGAGCCGAGCCGGAGCCGGAGCCGGAGCCGGAGCCGGAGCCGGAGCCGGAGCTGGAGCCGGAGCCGAGCCGGAGCCTTTCACATCAGTGTCGTGGAGCCGGAGCCGATGAGATAACGCATCGGCTCCACAGCCCTGACTGAAACCTTAACCTACTTAAATGTCTGTCAATGGCAAGCTTTCTATTCCATGAAATTCATAGTTTTTCGCAACTACATTTGTATTTAAAGCACTGTAAATGGTATTTAGTATTGTTAAAAGCCATATTTTATTTTTCAGGAAAGTACTATAGTTTGTCGATATCTGTATTTAAAATCTCAGTACTTACATCAGTGTAAGTACTGGTCATAAAAGTACTTACATTCAGTTAAGGCAAACAACTAGAACACTTTGCAAAAACACAGAAGTCATTTTTCATTTGAGTCATTTAGTTCCTTGCATTCATTCACTGTAATTTTAACAGTGCAATTTTGGAATGAGAACCTTGCTCCACTTTGACACTCAATGGATCTCACTTCGTTATTTGACTGATTACAGTATATAGCACTGCTCATTTGCTTCTCAAATAAGCTCCCATCGATGTATGCAGAATCTGCAGCATCAGATATGCGGCCAGTCTTCTTCCTGGCGACCTCGCTTGGAATCCCGGCTTGCACCAGCCTATTCTTCGCGGTCCTTCTCAGCTTGTATTTATAAGGAACATGTCACTTGATGTAGAATGTAGAAACAAGTTCCTCACAGTTTGCTGAATGCTATGTATACCCAAGCGGGTGTTTTTATACCAGACGGGGCCTCGAGGATAAGGTATGCATGCAAGATAAAATGCCTTGTTGCCTTCTTGGTTATGAGCTTCAGGGCGATGCGACAGGACAGCATTCGGCATTATCACTGGCATACACTCGCTGACCTTCGGATCCATTCTTGTGTTAGTAATACCAAAGCGTTTGTTTTTAGACATTCGCTCTGTGTATTCAAGAAAGTCACCATTTTCATCCTTTCCAAGGCGTATTTGTGAATCCTCACCGTAGTCCAAATCATATTGCTCTTGAGCTGCTCTTAAGCTAAAATGCAATCCAAGATGATAAATCAACGTTTGCTGAAGTTGTTTTGGATTTGAATATCCAAAAATTCCTTTTCGCCACAATTCATCTTCGGCTTCAATCGGTATATTGTTTGCTCGCTTTTTGGGTTTAGCAAGACCAGCCTTAGCTGACAGTTTCATTTCAGCATTTAGGACCATGCGCGACTCTTGAAACTGAGGATCTTTGAATAAGGAGAAATTAAAATTGTAGTTGTGTATGAAATTGTATTGAATCATCGCTCCAAGCTCTTTTAAAGTTGACGGTGGATACCTGCTACCATCAGTTTTTCTGACATCAGAAAAGAAGTACTTGAGGCAGTAATTCAAATCGGATTCGGTAAATTCATCAATTCCCTTGATTACCTTTAATGGACCGTGAATTCTAATTTTCCATTCATCGTGCCAACTCTTAAATAGCTTAAATGCCCACTTCGCTTTTTGAATAGTATTTTTTGGGGTCACTTCATTTAGATGGCTTTGAATTTCAGTGTCAGTAGTTGATGCAAATCTACTGGAAGTGGAATTTGATTTTCAGTAATACGTGAAGCCATTATCCTGTAAACCTTTCAGGAGATGAGCTTGGATAAAATGACCAGATTATTCCAGTTAGATTATGCATGATTCAAATTTCAAACATCATTGAGAATATCATGGAATATACCAGGTAATCCATGGACTTCTAAATCATAGTGCTATTGTAGTCTGTAGATGAACCATAGAATTCGATCTTTCATGCCTTTGCTATCCATGGACTCCTACAACGAATGCATAGATAGATAAGACTGAATCCATAGAATTCCAAGGTTTCAAATCTAAAAATGAAAATAAATCTATGGAAACTTAGATATTCTAGATCTCCAAGAATACAGAATCCCAAATCTATGGTTGAATATATCAATTATGTTTGTCAATGTTGATATCATTACATACAGTGCTATAAATATGTTATAAATGCCTCGATATCGGATCCAAATGGCCAAATATCCTCGTGGCTTCGCCACTCGGACATTCTGACCATTTAAATCCTCTATCGAGGCATTTATCATATACTTAAATGCCTATTTATGGTACTATTCCATGTAATTCATAGTCTTCCGCAACTATGTATTGGACTGAAAAATAGCTATGTTTATTTTGATAATGTCTTTTTTTCAACAGAAAGATCACAAAAATGCAAGAAGTGTATACAAATACAAAAGGCATTCATGTACTTGACAACAACGAACTTTCTGTCGACATTTTTTCAACAATAGAAAATGTGAAAAAGCAGAATGTTGTTAAATGAGAATCTTTGCGTGTTTGTCACCATTTGTTAAGAAAACGACAATCTTATCAGCGTCCTCAGTTGTTTTTGTTTCTTCTTTTTCGGGGTTTTCATCGTTTTTCTTTTCAGTAAGCTGAGTGTTCTTTTGTCCATAAATTGCCAAACTCATTTGCTTGTCCATGGCATTTTTGTCGATGTACACTTCATCAATATTCGACAGATGCCCTGCTTTCCTTTTACTGACTTCTCTTAGTATACCCGAGATTGTCAAACGAGTCTTGGCGGTTCTTCTGTTGCTGGTAGTGGTGTAATACTCTTCTTTTCCTAGCGACTTCATCATGGATGATGTGACTTTCTGAATCTGATGAATTCCATAAGGCTGATTTCGGTACCATTTATTTTCAAAACATGTGAGAGGTGTCAGATAGAATGATTCACAAGTATTATTTGCACGCAGTTGAATATACTTCTTGTACAGAAGAATGGGACAGCGATTCTTATCTAAAGGATTTTCATGCATTACAGTCACTTTAGGCTCCATTCGGCTTTGCTGTATGCCGAAATTTATTTGTTTCGATACGCCTTCTGTATATTGCAATAGTTCCTCACCGTTTACTGTGATCAATTTTAATTGGGATTTTTCGCCATAAACTAGGTTTTTGTGCTCAGTAGCTGCTCTCATAGCGCAATGAGTACCCAACAAATAAATCAAAGTATTTATTAGTTGTTTGGGGTTTGAAGATCCCAGGATTCCATTAACCCATAACTGATCTTCGTCCTCAAATGTTATGACCCCAGCTCGTTTTGGAGCTGACACATTTCCCTCTTTGGCGGACAATTTCATTTCTGCGTCTAGAACTTTGACGAATTCTTTGAAATCTTGGTCTTTGAATAATGACCAATTTCTGTTTAACTTATAGTTGCAATAGTGCTGAATCATCACTGTGATTTCTTTTAACGAACGAGGTGAATACTTGGATCCATCTCTCTTGCGAACGTCAGCTATAAAAAATTTCATCGCATGGTTCAATTCGGAGCTTGTCATTTCATCTATTTCTTTGTAGACTTTTAAAACACCCCTATCAATTCTGATCTTCCAAACAGAATGCCAGTCATTAAACAATTTTACAGCCCACTGCTCTTTTGTTTCAGTACTTGTTGGAATACTCGTACATGCTGCAATGTGATCATTAATTTGTGCAGAAGAAGTTGTTCCAAATCGATTGTCAATACATGTTAAGTCAGATTCAAAGTTACCAACTGAGAGCATGTTATCAAGTTCCTTATCAAAATCATAAAATTCAAGGTCTTCCATTCCGTTGTTACGTCAAATTACGTGTATGATATATCACTGATATCAGGCTTTACACATTGTAGAAAGTCCGAGTCATAGATTTAATGTACGAGTCTCGTACATTAAGTCTATGAACGAGGACTTTCTATGTGTAAGGCCTGATATCTGTGATATATCATAATTTAAATGCCGTAAGAGTACTTTATCGTTTAATGTACTGTTTTCAGGATTTTATCATTTAATGTACAGTTTTTGAATTAGAGGAAGAGATATCCCGTTGATATGAAGCTATGTTGCATAATTGCTATACAAGGTGTTTCAAAAGTAGGCTAACAGTAGAAATTGGCCTTGAAAAGCTATGTCTTAATGCAGTGGTTCTCAACCTTTTTTGGCCGGGGCCCAAATCCTGGAATCCCGGACCTCGGCGCGGCCCAACCGACGAAAATCCAAAATGGGTGGTCAAAAATAAAAAATGGGTAGTATTTCCACAACGCTTTATTTATTTGGCCATAACAGTGGTCAGTACTCAGTAGTCAGTAAAAATTGGTTGTTAGTGCGCTCCCTGGTGCTGCTTCATAGCTGCAAGCCGCTCAAACCTCGGCTTGATCGTGGTAAGCGCGAGCCTCATGTCGTTTCCTGGCTGCAGCCTTCCCCGGTATTTGGTTTTTATGACCGTGAGCGCTGAAAACCCCTGTTCTGCGAGGTACGTGGTAGCGAAGGGCAACAGGGACTTCATTGCTTCTCCTGCCAGCGGGTGCTGGGTGCTTCGAGCGCAGATGACGGAGAAGCTTGCTCTCCTTCAAGGCTTCGTTCGACAACACCTCGGAACAGACCACACATTGTGGCTTCGATTCACCGCTGCTGATGATTTCCGTAAACCCGAGGCCGAGGAATGCTTCTTTATATGTGCGCTTCGGCATTACACAGCCACACGTCTAGAACGAAGACAGCCTAACTCAGTGTGTGCACGCAGACAGCGCAGCGGTTATTAGCAGTTGTAGCGACAGCGTAGCGGTTATCGCGTGGTCCAGTCAGCCAATCACATCACCGCTCAGTCAGCCAATCACAGACAGGCAGGATTGATTGGCGGCGGGAATCACATCACCGCTAGCCGGCCGCGGCCCATCTGGGAGGGCTCCGCGGCCCATGTCTGGGCCGCGGCCCATAGGTTGAGAACCACTGTCTTAATGCTATAGATTAATAAGCTATGTCATAATAATCTTTTTCACGATGCCACAGATAGCTAATATGCCTTGTATTCGTAAGGGGCAAAAATTCAATACTCTTTGACATCGCGTAAATCATATTAAAATATCTCATGATCTCCAGTGTTTTCATGCCTACATATTTCACTACAACCCAATTTGAATCTATACCGATCATGAGAAGTCGAATAACTATCCAACATCTATCAAAAAAATTATTAGGAAACCATGTAAACAAGATAGTAGTTGTTTCAGTGTTACTGCGGAGAAGGAAGAACAGCTGACATTCGAATGTCCTCCGCGCCCCTCAGCCTGGTGCACGAAGACGCTGTCGTCAACACAAGACATGGAGGCGAAGAAGGAAGAACAGCTGACATCCAAATGTCCTTCATCTTTGTTAATTCCAGCCTCCTCTTAGACCATCGTCAGAAGCTTCTGACGATGGCCTAGAGGAGGCTGAAATTAATAAAGGTATTAACATTAAAACAACTACCATTTTGTTTGCTTGGTTTCCTAACAAAAAAATGAACAAATGAATAACCAAGGCCTATTCAACATATCAAAAAATTAATCAACTTAAAGTTGCAAAAATTCACGAACGCAAATGCTCAAAATGTCCACCATGGACATCGGCACATTCTTGTAGTCTTTCGGCCACACTGTGGCACACAGTTCTGCATAAGTTCCTGTCATCACTGATCTCTTGACAGGCATCTGTGATGTAGGAGCGGAGTTGAGAAAGTGTGTGAGGTTTTCGTCCGTACACTTTCTCCTTTACAACGCCCCAAAAGAAAAAGTCCATCGGAGTTAGATCGGGAGAGCGAGGAGGCCAAAGGATGCTACCACATCTCCCGATCCACTTTCCCTGGAAAAGTGTCATTCAGATAGCTTCTGACACTCACTGCAAAATGCGCTGGTGCACCATCCTGCTGAAAGTACAGCTCATTGAAGTTGTTCAATGACTGCATCTCAGGAATCGCAAAGGATTGGAGCATTTGAAGGTACACCTCAGCCGTCACAGTTCTTTCAAAAAATACTGGCCCAATCACACCGTTGCTTGACATACCGGCCCAGACGGTTAAGCCAGGCTGGTTCAGCTCATTTGTTGATACCATGTGCGGATTTTCAGGGAACCAGTAGACACAGTTATGTCTATTTACGTGACCTGATAGTTTGAAACTGGCTTCGTCAGACCAAACTATCTTGTCAAGCAAATCTGGGTTCTCCCGAATTTCCGACAACATGAGCACAGCAAACTGCAAGCGTCGTTCAGCATCATCCGGTAGAAGGTGCTGCAACAGTCTGGGTCGGTATGGTTTCAACTCAACTTTCCTCATCAGTCTCCAAGTAGAGCTTAGAGAAATGTCCAACTCCAATGAGGCTCTTCTTGTTGACTTCTTCGGACTTTGAACAAATGTTTGGGCCACTAGCTCCTCGTTTGATGTTATTGAAACTGATCGAGGGCGTCCTGACTTCGGTGCATTCTCTACCGAACCGGTCTTTTCAAATTTATCTCGAATGCGATAAATAGCAAATCTTGATGGAGGATTGCTGTGAAAGGCATCTCTCCATTCCATTCGCACCTTTTCAGCATTCTTGTTTTTCCAAAAGGATTTCAAAATCCATTTTCTCTGATCATCTTTTAGATGACCTGACATGACAGAAGCAGCAAATTCAAAAAAGCTTCAAGCTTGTTTAATTCACTTCAAGTCAAACTAACAGTGTTTGATTCAAATCAAATTAATTGAACATATCCATGTACGTAATGTCAGATTGGTGCTATATCTTGTCCATGATAGATTTCAAAATTCCTTTGCCAATGGAATGCTACTGCATAGACTTCTAAATGATAGTAGCAATTACTTCGAAGTCTATGGCTCATGTTGGACTGATCATGGATATCCATCGAGATATCCATGGAGAGTCATAACATAGATTTCCTAGGGCAAAATCAACTGTTAGCCTACTTTTGAAACACCTTGTATATTCAAACTGTAGCATTCTCTCTGTCTTTTATCGATAATTAATGAACTAAAATGTAATTATGGTTCAATTTAAAAGTCCTAAAAAGTAAGAGCAGTGCATTAAGCGATAATATATTCTTACGGCATATAAAAATCATGACATATCACGTTCTCCTTCGGAAAGTCGTACAAACTATGACTCGGACTTTGCAACGTGTAAAGCCTTCTATCAGTGATATATCATGTGCGCAATACCCCAGAATTATTTTTAGATTATCCAAATTTCAGAGCTGACTTGTTCAAAGCAGTATTTCCAAAAGATAATTTGGACGGTCATCTTGACAATTTTTCATTAAAGATTTCATCAAAGACCTTTCTGACAAAAGTTCATCCATCCTAAGCATTTTGTAATATCTAGCCAATCTGCCAAATTAAACCAAACGTGTCTAATTAAACAGTTGGCATAATTCTGCACATTTAAGGCAATCCCATGAGATGCTGAATTACTTCAGGTGCCGAATTATGCGAATTCTACTGTGATAAGAAGAATCCCGATGAAGAATCCCAAGTAAAAATGACAGTGAAGATTACCCAGCAAAATTCCTATTAATAACACACTACTTAATTTAATAAAGTTGATCAGCAGTGCAGAGTTACATTATTGTAATGACACGGAAGCATAAAATAACTTAGATGAAGTCGTTTGAATGTGAACGCACTGAATGTTAAAATTTACTTGTAACTTTGCAAGCGAATCCCAAAACAAAAAAATCTTCATCCAGTTTGCATGCATAACAAAATTAAGAAAACAGAAAATGCAACGTTGAGAACATGGCAGAAAGCCTTTGGTCGGCTCATGTCAGTCAGCTCATCGTGATGCAATTAAGTTTGCTCTGTGAAGTTCTTTGTTCAAGAGAGAGCTACGTGCGCTAACTGAGACTCAGAAGATGAATTGTGATCTCGAAAGGTTAATCAATGCTTACAGCTATACTGATGCCAGCTGTGAAGTTACTATATTGCAAGCCTGTCTATTCTCATGTCCCTTTTCAAGAGATTTGAAAGTGCATGAGGTTCGTTCTCTCTCTTTCAGTAAAAGAACGCATCATGCTGCTGAGCTTATCATTTTATTCCGTGTCCATGCTATTCTGACTGATTCTCTCAATGATAAACTGTGCAGAATTGACCACAACCTGGGCGAGGAATGTATGCAAATTGATCAGGTCGAACGGTATGTTTCACTGTAGGTAAGATAAACTTAGTTCAAAATTATTCTTTCAAAGACAATAGACACCGATGACAATATCGATATAGGCTGATAATCGGAAGCCAGTCGAGGTCTATCCACCGTACGAGCGGGTACGATGTTCGCAGCCTTGAAGAAATTGGAAAAAGTTCATCACGAAGACACCTGTTCAAAAGCAAAATAATAGCAGATGAATGCACAACACAAAAATCCCGGAATATGAACGGCAGTATTCCGTCGGGCCCAATACTAGATTTTTTCAGTTTAAGAAGTTGTTGAATGACTTCGGAATTCGAAATATCAGCAGGAATACACGATGAGACAGGAGTGTGATATCGAAACTATTCAAAAATATATTCGGCTTCCACTAGTAAAGCAGCAAAACATCTATAAATTACTAAAATAATAACTAAATTAATAAAGTAATCCTGGAATTTCGGATTTCACAACCCATGGAATCCCGGATTTGCAATCCCTATCGATGTCTCATGCTATTAACATATATTAATGCTTTATAAAATATTTACGATCCTACTCAATCCCGGGATTTTGGAATCCTTAATCACTTCATATCAGCTCTTGCCTCTCCCGTCGGCCGTCATCTGTTGTCGATCACTTGATCAACATCTTTTTGCACCTGACGATGATTGCCGGATAACAGTCGAAAAATTGTGTACATGTATATAAGAACAATAATAATAACATCTTAAAATACTCCTGGCTCTTTCCAACCACACAGCTCTTGTCGATCAACTTATGGGACACAAACGTCAGCAACTGCGGACTGAAGATAATGCTATTGTCTATGAACAGGTGGCGAAAAGCCTTCTTGCCCGCAGATCAAGGATTTAAAATCGTCTGACCTCAACCGAGGAAAATGAATCACCAAATGTCTGAGTGTGGGAGTAATACAAAATTGAAGTTTGCCAGTGATCGGATGTGCCGATCTAAATAAAACTTGCATATTCTTCGAGCTGATTAAGTTGTGTGATGTGTAGGGATTCCAGTCCCGGTATCCCGAAATCCCGGGATTGGGGTCTAATCCCGGGATTGAGAAATTAACAATATAGCTGTGTTTCGTGCAAAGTGAGACAAATTGACGAAGATAAAACTGCCAGAAATTCATGCACGGCACGATAGATATAGGCTCTTCACAGTTCAATGTAATCGTCAACTTCACGTTTTTATAATCCATTGATGAGGCTTTTCGAATAATGGACTTAAATTTGAGCTTGTTATTTGCCAAAGCTGGAAATACTTGAAAGCATGAACAATTTGAAGATGAGCTTTGGCGAAGTAGACCTACACTACACCGGGCTTAGGAATCGAGCTAATCCTCGGGATTGAGATCTTTAGGAGGCAAATTGTTCACTAAACCACAGATTTGTCTACATCATTAGCCACTGGTCAACTCAGTCCCGGTGTTATAGTCCTCTCTCTCCCTCTGTCTCAGTTTCCTACCGGAAACTAAAACCATGGTTTAATATTCCGATAGGAAAATTAAACTCAACATTTTTAAGTGTGTTTTAGTTTCCCCCTGGTTTAAGCTTCTGGCTTAGCAAATAACACTGTGTTCTTATTTTCCCACTATGGTTCCAGTTTCCTTATAAAATTGTCCTACGAGATGATAATGTGATGATAATGTCCTGTGTTCTTTTTTTCCCACTATGGTTCCAGTTTCCTATGAGATAAAAGGCAAATTTCATCGATGTTCATATTTCTTTAAGTGACAACCGTTTACAGTCTTCTGTAGGAACCTGCCACTGGTCTTGTTTTTGAGTTTGTAGGTACTGCGACCTCGTGTCTCGGTCACTTCGTAGATATCAGACGACCAAGTTGCTTCCATCCTTCCACCCTTCCTATCGTCTCTCTTCTTGTTTCTCAGGAGCACCGAATCCCCTACGTTGAATTCCTTCAGCTTTGCATTTCGTAAAGAATGATACCGCTTCATCCTCTCCGAGAAATTTTGAAAAATCATGAATATCATTCACCACTGCATTTCATGAATCACCACTGCATTTCGATGTTTGCTTTTATATCAAAGCGCTGATTGACAATCAAAGAACAAAGTTATCGTGAACACATCGAAATGAGAAACTGAGACCTGCGGAAACTGTATTCTGTGTATATGTTGCGGCTTCTAGTTTCCTAATAGGAAAATAAAACCTGGTATTATTTTCCTACTAGGAAGCTAAAACCATGGTTTTATTTTCCGATCGGAAACTAAAACCTAAGGAAATTAAATTTTGTAACACCGGGATTGATTTGTTCAGGAAATTCTAATTTGACTATAGTTGTTATTCACAGCATTAGGTTAGCTTACGGTAAAAAGGCATATGAAAGATTCTTCAATCACGCACTCCAGCATGGAATTTTGAAATCTCAATGATATGATGACAGCTATGTTTTGAGGGCGTCAATGGCAAATTAGAGGGCCGCGTTAGCGGCCCGACAATTTGCCATTGACAGCCCGAAAAATGTAGATGTCATAATCATTGTATGCCATGTTGCGAAATATTTCTATGGTTTCATTTCCAGGCCATGAATTTTCCGGGCCGTTAATGAATTTCTGGGCATTATCAAAGATATCAGTCTTATATACATGGTATACAATGTGCTAATGCAATGCATTGAGGAAATAGTTGTGATTTTGGTTATCTTGCTATTTTACTTGTACTACAGCTGGCATTAGTATTTTGTTAATCTCGATCGCAGGTCAGAGTTTGTAATCCCGAATCCCGGGATCATGAACAGTCGGGATTTTGCACACAGGCTCTTATCCGCGGGATCCTCACTCTGCCAGTTCCGAATCTCAGGAAATTGCAGATTAGAAGTGCGAACACCAGGAATTCGAACTGTTCGCTGCTGCCGTTACCAATTTGAGCATAAAGCGGAATAAACTTTAAATCGACTTGTTAATTGCCATTTTAGCAGTAAACCGACTTTTGGCAATTCCGACTCTGCTATTCCCACATCCCGGTATCCCATATTATTAACACACATGTGCCTTGTCATAACATGTTTATTATTCCACTCAATCCCGACAAACTCAATCCTGATCTAGATTCTCCGGGATTGTGGCATCTCTACCCTGTACATCATTAGGAAACATAAGTGTGCATAGTTTTCGGTAATTCTGAAAAATAGAAAATTCAGGTAAAACCGATAATGGTAATACCGGTATTGCGACCCTAATGTAGAGGTACATCACCATGCCACATGTCTCTGATTGACTGATTGACCTGAAGTATTTGTGTACCTAGTGTATCTTTCATCAATTGAAATCGATAGATGGTTCGACGAACAGCTTATCTGCTTTGTCAACCGCCGTTTCCCTGTCCTGAGGAATACACGGGAACTCAGAAAGTTCCAATAAGGCATCGTGTATTGCGGCCAGAGCACAATTTGAGTGGAAGATAGCGTGTTAGCCATTCCCTTACTTAGTGATTGTCTTTCACTGCCTGTGTGATTTCATTTTTTTGAAATTAATGAAATAATATTGTTTTCCAGTCTTTTAGAAACAATGAAAATTGCCTGTGTGATTGCTGTCGTTATACCATGCCATGAATGATTTTGCAAGTGTTGAACGCAGAGTATGTCGCACACCGAAGCGCGCGCAGATGAATCTAATTCTGTGATGTCGCATTATTGGTATAAATAATGCAGATTATGAATTCCTTACACTTGCCGCTAACAGGGCGTGTGAGAAGCTATTCTTTTCAATTGTGAAATATGATAATCACTTTCTAAGAGATATGTTTATTGAAAGAAATTCACGACTGACTCGCTCCTACGCCACCTTTTCAAAGAGAACTCGCTTTTGAAATTATGCTTTTGAAATTTATAGATAGCTCCATTTCTATTTCTGCATCAGAATTTAATTATCATTCTCTTTTGGAACCATTGCTTGACTTACCTGCTGTTCTCCACAACATTGTCATCGTATCTTGTGTGTAACATTCGCTGAATCTTGTAGTATACTACAAGAATATAATTAATAATTCCATAATTAAATAATAACAAGAATTATCTTATTAATTCTTAAAATTTTGAATGAAAAAAGAAATTATTCTTATCATGAAATGCGCTACGACCGAGTTGTTTGAAGCTGCTCTCAGGGTAGAGGAAATATGTGTTACGATAAGAAAAAATTCCAACAGTTAAGGCCTATTGAAAAGTTAGATAACGAAATCAATGTTCCAAATATGATTTGGTAAATAGCTCATGAAGATAGCTTGAACGGCGAAATAAAAATTGGCATATCTGAATGTGAATTTTTCAATGGGTAATTAGTATAACCCAAAATATTTCTTTGTCAGAAAATGAAGGATCAAAGTTGGTCGTGAGGCGCCGCCCCACCTTGAAAAGCGCTCCCGGGCGACCCGCTCCGCCCCGGCCCCAATTGCAGCCCTCGCATTGGAGTGTCTTTGTACAACGCTTTCACATCTCCACTGTAGGAGAAATGCCTCCCCAAGTTTTTTTTTCATTCCTCTATGTTGGTCGTCCATCGACTCCACGTTGGTCACAAGAAGTTCCCGAGTTCGTCTCTATCTTGTTTTTAGCCTGCCTTTTAGCGGTAGAATACACCTTTTACGATATCAATTACTTGATTTAATTACGACGTTCTCGCAAATATCACATATCATTAGCATCGTTAATCGATTCGTCGTTTGAATGGTGAAACTATCGTCGAACATGAAACCACAATATAAATTAAGGAATTTTTAAAGTAATTCGATGTTTTTCTTTATTATTTATCATAATAATCCATGAAATTTGTCAAGACTGACTTGCCATAATTCAAAGTAACGTGAGTAATAGGCCTATACATGAGAAGCTCTTAATTCATAAGTAGAATTAATTGAGAATACATGAAAAAAGAGCTGCACCTTAATTAAATTGACTGAAAAATGCGTTTTCATGGACATAGCTTTAAAGTGCAACCTTCAAATTCAAGCGATCGAGCCTGACGGTCTGGTCAGGCTGGGCACCGTAAATAAGTAGCCGAAGGCCAATTCCATTCAAATACCATTGATGGAATTGATAAACATATTAATCATTCTAATAACACTCCAATAAAGCATGTCAGTCAAACTGCACGAATGTTTGAAAACACCGATTTACAAACATGTTTCAAAGCACACATTTAAAACATCTGTTTACAAATTCAATTTTCCCACCAAATGATTTTAAAACCGTTTGCCCCCTATATTCACATGATATAATATGTACATATGTACATCATATTACATAAATGCACAGGTGTTGGTTATGTAATGTCCGTCTAGACACAGGTGGATCGCACATATGAAGGCTGGTATCAAAGCCAATATTCAATATTATGTAAAGAAATAGATCTTATACTGCATGCCATTACTTGAAGCAATTTAAAAATGCTAAAAACAAAAGGGAAAATCCATTGTATACAACAGCATTTGTCAAAAAACGTGTCTATTTTGTGTAAAATCCTTAGTTCCGAACCAATTTTCAAAATTTATTTTCATTTTGATCCGTAGGATCTCCTCCTTTCGGTCATGATAAAGTCAAATCAATCTATCAAAGGTTTCTTCATGAAAATTTCACCTCAAGGCAGAAAAAGTACCAAAACAGCCTGTCCCAAGCATAGGCATTCTATCTTCGGTAAGAAATGTCGTTTTGTCTCCTTGAATTATGCAAATAAAGTTATGTATCATCAGAAAGCGCTACTACTGAATCAGACTACAATTCAGGATTGCATTTACATTGATTGGGATATAGCAAAGTGTTTGAAAAATGTTGGTGCTAACTTCAGCGACTTCAGTTGGATAGTTAAACGACGTTTGGGTCATTCAGGGATTTCTAGCTGTTACATGCTATAATATGGGTCTCTGGTCTCGCATATCTTATTGAATCGAATATACAATCGAATATCGAATGTATTTAAGATTTATAGACAAGGGACAATCTATCGGATTAATCTATTCCCTGGATCAAAGCGAAAGTTGAAATCATGATCACATCGTCATCGTAACTTGGCATGACTCCATTACCTCAGTCATATTTTTCTATTCAAGCAAGAGTGTGAGACCAATCTTCTTTCATTAATTTATCTGTTGGATATGTAAACAAACCATAATACTTTCCCAATACAAATTAAGAGACTCTTTCGCAGTCTTGTAGATGTAGCGCAATCTGTTCTATAATCAATTAATCAGAAAAATCATTGATAATGTGATGTTTTCACATAAATTCATATTTTGATATCATAAAGTTCCGGATTTTCACCTGTGATTCATGTCAATATATCCTGTCATGAATTTCCATTTTCATCTCATTAATAGCCGTTATTTAAACATCTTCAAGTATCTCAATTACATTTCATTTCATCACCATCCTCAAATTGGTCCAAATTGGTCAACAACCTTCAATTTCTTCGGCGATGTTGGGATGAGTAGTAAGTAAAACTCCACTTCTGGATAGCGCAAGATGGCCGCCATCGCTGACGTCCCCCCCTCCTCTGGACCGGCAGAGTGTCGTGGTCGGCCGCCGTGGTGCTTCGGGTCTGACGTCCCCCCCCCTCTGGCCGACCGTCGTGTAGCGCGCGGTGATGTGGTGTCTAGGTTGGCGTGGTGTGCCGGCCAGGTTGGCGTGGTGTGCCGGCCAGATTGGGAGGGTGGACTGTCGTAGCTCACCTGAAAAAATCCTAAGTGTCAGAGTGGCTTTGTATGGGTAAAATTTTGAAAATTTTCCAAAGTGTGGAATTTCGACCTGGGACCGTCACCAAAACATTTTTCATCAAATTTCACTGACCTCCCCCCCCCGACAGCAATCTTCTATCTTTGGTTCTAGTGAACGGATTTTGTTCGTTCGAGTTGCATTGGAAAGAGGATGAAAAACTGCTCGACAACATTTTTTGTTGCGAGTCAATCGGACCAGCCGTTCAAAAGTTAGAGCGGTTACAAGATTTTAGGTCGGAGCTCGCTCACCTGAAAAATCCTAAGTGTCAGAGTGGCTTTGTATGGGTAAAATTTTGAAAATTTTCCAAAGTGTGGAATTTCGACCTGGGACCGTCACCAAAACATTTTTCATCAAATTTCACTGACCTCCCCCCCTCTGGACAGCTAGCTTCGATCTTGGCTTCTAATGGACGGATTTTGTCGTGCCATAGCTCGTTTGAAAGCTAAGAGTGAGACAAATTCAGTGAAAGAAACGGCTTGTTTATATCTGTCTTCGTTTAGATGTGAGGCGCCATTTAAGATTTTGGGAGACTGTCGAAAAACGACAGAGTTAGAATTTTGGACGTTTTGGGCTGTAGCGTCAAAACGAGGCATCGGATGGGAAAACGGAGGCCAGATTCGGATTCAGCGTGAAATTCTGCATCGGTATGGTGAGTTTCAAGTCAATCGGAGAGAAAAAGTTTCGCTGACATCCCCCCCCGGCACCGATCTTCCAACTTTGGTTCTAGAGATCGTAGAAAGTCGTGCAATAGCTCGTTTGAAAGCTAAGAGTGAGACAAATTCAGTGAAAGAATCGGCTTGTTCATATCTGTCTTCGTTTAGATGTGAGACGCCATTTAAGATTTTGGGAGATTGACGAAAAACGACAGAGTTAGAATTTCCCAAGAAACAGCTCCAGCGGGCGAATGAAGGCTCGGATTGGTAAACGGAGGCCAGATTTGGAATCAGCTTGATGTTATTGTCCAATGAGGATCATCATCCAATGAGAATCAAGCATTTCTATATAAATAGCGAGCCTTCCACAGTGAGAATCATTCCATCGTTGAATCGCACGAGTGACGGACGCACATTTCCTCTCTCTAGTTCCCTATTCTATTATCCAACTAAAATGGAAAGTCGCTACTTTCCTCCCTCCCTTGAACGTAAACTTAATACAATCTTTTCCATTTTCAGGCATCTACTCCATCTGCTGCGCTAGTAGGACAAAATGGCGGTCAAACGTTACAAGGTTCGCTACGATCAGATCATCTACAACTGAGGCCAGTGGAAGAAACAAGCAAGGTACATAATCCTACACCGCTACAGCGTAAATTTAAACAAGTC
Organism: Prostheceraeus crozeri; assembly: GCA_907163375.1. NCBI lineage: Eukaryota > Metazoa > Platyhelminthes > Polycladida > Euryleptidae > Prostheceraeus > Prostheceraeus crozeri. The sequence continues at coordinate 581,356 of CAJQUW010015487.1, read as the reverse complement.
TTGCGTTATGACGATCATGGCGTAGTACTCCAAACGGGAATGCTCCCTTCCACGGATGTCAAGATAATGCACAATCAGTATGGGGACTACATACTGATCCCCGTGAGTCCGTACATTCGCCACCAACTTGATATTATTGAGGAGTACGTGACATTAAATATGGACATTCCTACTCCTCTTGCTCAAGAGTGGAAGGCGAGAGATGACAAGGATACTCCCTATAGAAAGATTTGGGATGGTAATCACATTTGCCTACCGGTATCACATTGGTGTACTTACTATAAGAAGGAGGGAAATCATTCAACACCAATCACATGTGACGAGCTCGGAGAAGGTGCTTGGGATATCCTTTTCAAAGTGAATGGGCTATATTATGGTCGGCATAAGGATAATAAAATAGCCTCTCTCTCCATGCATATGGAATCCATCCTATATATTCCAAAACCACCCAACGTGGACGACATAATTGATCAAATCCTTAACAGCAGTGGTACGAAGCGCAAGTCGGAGAAGAATGCTACATCAAAACGCAAATCAAAGAAGGAGAATTACTAGTCCTTTCCTAACTCTACCCTATGACAATTCGCTTATGTGCTTTGAGTGTCGTAGACGTGGTCTTATTAGATACATTTTACTTCTTCGTTGCCATCATATCATTTGTGTATTTTGTCGTGAAAAGCATCGATGTAATTCTTCATTTTGTAATATGTTATAGAACGTTTCCTTAGATGTGTAAATTTCTGTTTTAGGCTTCTATCATCATTTTTATGGATTGTGAGGGTGAACCTGTACAGGAGCTCAGTGCTATTGCTATGAACAATTGGACATATCAGATTGTCAGTGTCTATCATCAACATGCCAACTCCAATCCCAATGTTGATCAATGGGCGAGAAAACACATTCATGGACTTAATCTGAAATATTTGCAAGACTATGGCTTTTCTTGTGAGAGTGCTCTTCTTATTGACTTTAAACAATGGTTAGCTGCTTTCAATGTTATACGCATCTTTTGTAATAATCCTGGTAATGAGAGGAAAGTATTTCCTAATTTAATCATTGATGATATTTTGCTCCCACCTTGGGATAGTAGAGTGAATCAACATTATCATGAAGTCACGAAACGTTTTAAGGATTTGTCTGTTCGTTGTAGTAGCTACGTTCATAACCAATGCTTCTTTCCTCCTTACCTCAACACTGCCAAAGTCCTGTATGGTTATCATTGCTCGCTGTATGATAGTTACCAGCTGTATCTATTTTATCTCTTTCAAACCATTGATTTATAATGCATGTTTGTTACCATTATTCAATAAATGTTACTATGAGAAGAGTTGTTTTCATGCAATGGATGGGTTAGTTAAAGGGTGATCATGTCTTTCTCAAACGACTGCGGAACATTACATTTTCATAGGCAAAGTTTAAAAGGAGCTGTTCAAGATTATGTGATAAATTTTCATAAAGATGAGACCGACATCGAAGCAGTGGTCGATGATGCTAGCACTCTATTTCTAGAGTTAATGAATACATTCTCTGATAGCATTGTCATGGCGCGATTAGTTGCGAAAATTAAGTTTAGTCATTTTGGAAAGGAAGAGGTGGAAAGTCGCTCTTTCCATTTTGCTTCTTATTCAATGGAAGTGGTAGATCACCCCGAAGAATTTTTTAAAAGACATATGATAAAAATTGCTGAACGTCTTAACGCATTTAACCATCATGGTAGCAGTCTAGTGATTGAAGCGAATTCAGATATTCACATTCAACTTTCTATAAAGAAAAATTGAAAATGCAGTGGTACTTGATTGTAGCACAACTGGTTTTCGAGCTATGTCTGTTCACTCTCGAAGTATATTCCTTCTGTACATGTGTCTATTATTTAGAAAAGGCTAGCAAATTCATATCTTCAAAAAGACTTGCTATAGACATCAGTAACGGTGAAACTATGTGTTGTGATGTATGTAAGCGAAAGGATGGAAATGAAAAGCGCATCTTCAAGAGATGTAAGCATGCTTTTTGTCAACGCTGTTTCATACGTAATTGCATTCAACTTTGCAAATGCAACCACTGTGACATTGCTCATTTCGAGTGTCACTTATGTCGCAATAGTTAGTACCTATGCAAATTTGGTAAAGATAGGTTTTAGCAAAGACTAACACGGAAAATGGCGAAACGTAAAATGCCGAAACGTAAAAGTCAAAAGTTTTCTTCAGCCATTCAAGCTCTCCGACGAATGAAAGCAAATCAGCGATACAATGCTATACGACATGCCAACGATAAATTCATTCATGAAATTATTTCTCATGTCAGAAAGTTGAGGACGAAGAAATTAGCACCAAAACAACGAAAGTTACTTAAGCGATATGCTACGAAATTGCGTTTCATCTCCAATCCTAAAGTCACCCTTCAAAGAAAGAGGAAAACTCTAACACAAAAGGGCGGTTTCCTTTCAGCAATACTTCCAATGATAGCTCCTGCCGTGGGCAACCTATTGGGAAATATCTTTGGCTCTAAGCGTTAATTATGCAAATGTTGAATCTCAAAGTAATAAAATGGATTTCAGACTTCAATGTGATAAAGTTCTGACTGTATCAGGTCCATCTCATGCAGGTAAAACTGTTTTCACACTGAATTTATTGGATAAAAGAAGGGAGTTGTTTAAGGAACCTATCAATCGAGTGATTTGGTGTTATGGTATTTATCAACCGTCGTTGTTTCAGGAATTGCAAAGTCGCAACTTAATTCGACATGAAGGAATTATTCCAGTGGATAAACTTCAGTCTAATGATGTTGTTGTATTGGATGATTTATTAAAAGAAAGTAAGAATTCAAAAGATGTTACAGATATGTTCACTCGTGCAGCACATCATAAAAGGTGTTTTATCATCTATATCACACAAAATTTGTTTCCTGATGGAAAAGAAGCTCGTACACGAAACCTGAATACACACTATTATGCTATTTTCAAGAATCCGCGAGATAAAAGTCAATTTGAAATTTTAGCGCGACAAGTTGCACCCAGAGGATCAAAAGCCTTAATTGAAATTTTTCAAGCAGCTACTGAAAAACCATACGGTTACTTATTCATTGACTTTACGCAAGAGTGTCCGGAAGAATTTAGATTTCGAAGTGATATTTTGAAAACTCCCATGATTATCTACAAACTATGAGTTCTTATTCTCGCATGATTGTTATTCCTCAGGATGAATATGTACAATTGACTGCCATGCAGCAAGTAAAGCAACCTCTTGCAAATCAAATGTATAGGAAAGAAATAGATTATCAGCAAAATGTTCACATCAAAGATCCACATCGTGCTGTATTATTACAATCGGAAACTGTTGAGCAATTGAAAAACTTGAAGAATAAGATGCGTGACTCTGTATCGACTGCTACACCTTTAGCATCTCGCGCACATGCCATATCTCTTTTCAACAGTATTGAACCCCATCTCAATGTAAATGATAGAGGAGAAATCATTACAGATGAAAATAAAGTGATTGATGCTTCACGTTATGAAGACTTGATTCAGTATGCGACACGTAGAAAGCGCCGTCAGGGCTATGTTCCACCTGGTTGGTCATACTTTCTTAAACTATTGAAAAAGCATAATGTGCCAAAATTTGCTTTAAATAATGATACATTGAAAGAACTTGATTCAACAGTGGCTACTGCTCCAATGCTTCAGACGATGAAAATGCCAACAAATTGGTTTAAGACGTCACCTGCTACATCCCCTCCCACACTCACTAAGCAAACAAGAGGAAGAACTCGACGTAGATCTACATCACCACTAAAACTAGTAAAAGGAAAACGTAAAACAGCTCCTCCTAGGAAATACATGTTCTCAGACTATTAATATGAAACAGATGTGTTGCTTGCCATGTAATGAGCCACCAGAGGTGAATGTCGTTGTCACTTGCACTTGCTGCGCCAGCTCTCACAATGAAACCCCTAAGCAATGTGAACACGATCGCAAAACCGCTAAAGCTAAATGCTGCAGTTGTTGTAAATGTAGAAAGGCAAGAAAACAAAAGGATGAGAAGGAGAAAAAAGAGTCAGTCGTCATCGACTGAACGTTTGAAGTCAATCTATTATGATGTAAAACATCCGGCAGGATTTGCATCGATCAAGAAATTATCAAAAGCGAGTGGTCTTCCACAATCAAAAGTGAAACGATGGTTAAAGGGTCAGGCTACCTATACACTCCACAAACAAGCGAAAAAGAAGTACCGCACCCGCCATTATATTGTTCATGACATCGATGAACAGTGGCAAGCAGATTTGTGTGATGTTGCCTCCATTTCAAAACATAACTCGGGCAATAATTTTATTTTAACCGTCATTGATATTTTCTCGCGTTATGCGTGGGCTCAACCTTTAAAAATTAAAGAAGGGAAAGGAGTAGCAAAAGCATTCCAAACAATTTTTCGAGAAGGTCGCATTCCAAAAAGAATTCAGAGTGATCAAGGAAAAGAGTTTGAAAATCAGCATGTGACAAGATTATTTGAGAGGCATGACATTGAGTTGTTTAGTGTAAAGAGTGCTTATAAAGCTGCACTCGTTGAACGTTTTAATGGCACATTAAAAAATCGCTTGTGGCGACATTTTACTGCCAACTTGACACAAAATTGGACAAAGGTTCTACAAGATACACTCCATGCCTACAATCACTCTATCCATCGTTCTATTGGACTCAGACCAGTAGATGTAAATGCTGACAATGTAGATAAAGTGCGCGAATCATTCCAACGTAAACGCACTCATGTGAAAAGTGATGTGAAAATTGGCGATAAAGTTCGTATCTCAAAAGTGAAAAGTGTTTTTGCTAAAGGGTACCTTCCGAATTGGACAGAGGAGGTATTTACAGTATCAAGGATTAATCAAAAAGACTCTCCGACCACCTACAAGTTGAAAGATTACGATAATGAAGAAATTGAGGGTAGCTTTTACCACGATGAGATTGAGGTAGTCACTGAAAGTGAAACATATTTGGTAGAGAAAATCATTCGATGTAAAAAACGGCAAGGTGAAGAATGGTGTCTTGTCAAATGGACTGGTTATCCTTCAAGTATGAGCTCTTGGATGCGTCGTGCTGACATCTTTCATCTAAGTGATCGACAGTGATTCATGCAAAGTTGTAACTAACAATGTTTAGGATTTGAGCTATGAATCCAACTGCCTCATTTTATTCACGACCCTCCTATGTAAGTGGTGGAGGACAAATTTACATCGGCGCTCGCCGCCAACGTGGAGGTAGCATACTTGGTGCACTGAAATCTGTTGTAGCACCTCTCATATCCAATGTCGGTAGATCTTTAAAACGAAATGTTTTAAGTAATGCCGTTGGCTTTGCTGGTGATGTTGCTAGTGATCTTTCCAGAGGTAGAAGTTTTAAGAGCAGTTTGTTGAATCGTGGGAAGGAACGCGGTTTAAAAACATTGAAGCAGACCTTTGCTGGTGTTACTCAAGGAAAGAAATCACCTAAACGAATGAATAAAGGAAGGAGGAAACATCGCGGAGCTGGTAAGGTGCGATCTTCAGTCAAAAGGCATTCACGCAAACGACGTAGAGGCTCTAATCATTCATCAGGCGCTAAACGACGACGCTGCTATAACTTCTAATCATGGAGTGTAAAACTTCCGGTTTTTGTTTGTTTGATCAACAAGCCATACAGACAGATATTCTTAGTTCAAGTATTGTAGATTATCATCCTCGAACAGCTGAGAATGCTGGCCCCATTGAATTTGTTATTCCTGGTGGTAGTGATGACTACATAGATTTGAGTTATGCGATGCTTGATTTGAGGTTTAGAATTCAGCAAGCAGATGGAACTGCTATTGACGATACACATAAAGTTGGACTGAACAATTTACCATTGACTACATTACTTCGCGATGTTTCTCTAACGATTGGAGAGCAGCAGGTGGAAGGTGGTCAAAGCGATTATCCCTATAAATCATATTTCAATCATGTATCACAGTTTCATCCAGCAGCACAAAAAAGTCATATGGAAGCCATGGGATGGTACAGAGATGAAGCAGGAAAATTTGATGTTGAAACAAACAGTGGCTTTGTAAAGCGATCTGCTATGATTAAAGATAGTAGAGTATGTCAGCTATATGGTCCGCTGAATTTAGACTTCTTTAGACAGTCAAAGTTTTTACTCTGTAATACCAGCATGCGACTCAAGCTGACATTGAATAAGCCTGAATTTGCGCTGAATGCATTTGCTAAAGTTGACAATTTTAGAATTCATGTGGAAGATATTGCACTTTACATTCGTCGAGTAGTACCGAATCCAAGTGTCATTAGAGGACATGCTGAAGGTCTTAACCGCCAAAATGCCATTTACCCCATTCAGCATACAAAGCTTCTCACCTTTACAATTCCTAAAGATCAAAAGAGTTTCATGAAAGATGGCCTCTTTCCATCGGAAGCACCGAAGCTCCTCATGGTGGCAATGGTTGAAAATGATGCATTTAATGGTAATATAAAGAAGAATCCTTTCAATTTTAAACACAATCAGTTAAGTGAAATTGCTTTACGTGTAAATGGTGTGAGTCATCCTGGTCCACCCTACAAACCAGATTTTGCTGCGGATCAATTTATGCGCAGTTATGTTGATTTTATGGATGTCTTTGGCTTTTACAATACGGATGACACCAACGGAATGACTATGAAAGAGTTTAAGAGTGGATATACTATTTATGCATTTGATTTGACTGCTGACAGCGATATTAGCGCCCCCTATCGTCAAGCGAACGTGCCTCATAATATTCGTTTGGATTTGACGTTCAAAAGAACACTACCTGAGACGATCAATGTATTAATTTATGCAGTCTTCGATTCAAATATTGAAATTACAAAGTATCGTGACGTGATTCTTCAGTATAATCGTTAATGAGTTGGTTGACTGCTGACGATATTAAGACTAAAGTGCAGCGTAATGCAGACGAAGCGACGTTGAAAGCTTTCGATAATGTCTATTCACTCGATACCACCTGCAGTAAATCACTATCCCATCTTTATTGTGCCAAACACTCATTCGCAGAATTTAGGCGGTGAGCATTGGAAAGCGATCTTTATTGGAGAAGACCGACGTGGTGAACTATTTGACTCTCTTGCTCAACCTCCAAATATACTAACACAGCAGTGGTTGAGAAAACATACGCGTCAATATCAGCGAAATGAACGCATACTACAACATCCACTTTCATCAACGTGTGGTGCTTTTGTACTGTACTTCATCTTAAAACGTTTACATGTATCTCGATTTGTATCTATTATTCAAAACTTTTCATGTAATCCATCCTCTAATGAAAAAATGATTTGTAAGTTCTATCATGATTTGAAATAAAAACATCATGTTGGAAAAATTGTTTTTTATTTTACAATCCGCTGGGTACGTACATACTCAATGAGATAGTCTAGGATTACATTTGCTTGTACATGAGATTTTAGTCCAGTAATGATCACTTTACTATTATGAAAGATTGCCACATGCACAGGTAACCAACAACTAATGAGAGCTGCAGGAAAAAGTTTGGGTTCATAACACAAATTGTAACTGCTGGTACGAATCTTCAAAAATGATAGACTGTCACTCAATTGAGTAGGGATCACCATATTGTCCACAGTCAGATTCGACATCACACACCTCTCCCTCTTCCATATCCGACGTAGTAGTCTTTGTAGCTCTAAGCGCATTGACTGCGCCGATGAATGAGAAAGGGCGCCGAGAATCTGTACAGTCCCATTTGGGAAGAGTTGAAGATTCCGTGAATTGTTCATCTTCACCACTAACATTTGAGGACGACCCGGGTAATACTTGCTGTTTGGAAGCTGTTGGTGTAATGTTGTGAGATCGATTTTGGTGTAGAGTCTGAAGCGACGGAGAATGTTGACGATGGTGTAGCGATGGCGCTTCATGATGAAAGAATGAGTAAATTGAGCGATGTACCTTCCTTTTATACTTCTCCCAACTATCTTGATGAAATGTGAAGTTAGTATGAAGTTGGGAATGATAGAGTTGAATTCGCCGATTGTTGACGCGCAACCAGATGCGATTTCCAATACGTGAATGTCTTTTCATATAGAAGTATTTCAAGTCCTTCATGATATGATGTAGAGATTGAAAATGACGATAAGATAAAGCAAACTCTCTTCTCACATTTCCAGTTGAATCTTTGAAATAGACGTTTCGATCATGATCCATTTCAATACGTTGTAGGGAATCTAATTTCCAACTCATGGTGCGTGATAGTCATGTCTGATTAAGATTTGCATAGTAGGGCGATGAACTCACGACGAATAAATGTCATGATGGAGCGATGTATGTATCTTCTATACTTCTCCCAATTGTATTTGCGAAATGAGAAACAGTTTGCGGAATGAGAATGGCAGATTTGAATTTCATTTCTGTAATGTTGAAGCCAAACTTGATCACCCAAGGAGATGAATCTTAATGTTTCAAAATATTCCAAATCCCTCATGATATCATTGAGGTTGACAAATTGTCGCCATGTTAATGTAATTCCTCTTGATGTATGACCATGAGAATTTTTGAAATGTACGTTTCCATCACGATCAACTCTGATATATTGTAGAGAGTCCAAAATCCAAGTCTTCATGATGTTATGCAAAGTTGCAGATCAGCAATATAAAAATGTCGTTTTATCATATTTTGCTTAGCAATGCGGCTACAAAGAGATTTACTAGTAATCGAGCCGCACTCTTTTCTACTCCCATTGATCATGCACAACAGCTAAATGGAAATTGGGAAGTGGGTGTCACTCAACTTGTTTATAGCAACTGTGTCTATACTTTTGATCATGAGGTGATGACTATTAATATGAGGCGTACAGCTGCTTACCAATGTGAAAAGGGGTGCCGAGTATACATTCCACAGTGGCCAAAGAAAGATCTCTTATCATGTAAAAAGTTTATATATGATTTCTTGAATAAAGCGAGTAAACATATTGTCCAATTTACTCCGCACAATGATGATTATAATTATGTACATCATGTAGTTGAGAAAGATTGGATTGTTGGTTTAAGTCCAAGTTTAAGAAATGATTTAGGTTACCTCGCTAGCGCCTTAACAAGCTATGATAATTTTAACGTTAGTTACCACATAAGTGGTCATAAACAGTTAATATATCGAGAGGAAGCTTATTATGTAGATCTTATTCCAAGAAATGAGAAGACGTTGGTGAAGAAGATTGTGATTAAGCCAAGAAAGACAAACATGACTCCTGAAACATTATTGAAGAAATTTAATTATCTCCTTCGAGTTGATGGCAAACCAGTGGCAACATTGACTTATATTAAATCATCTAATCATATTGCAATAAGCAAATTAAATGATGATGATCTAGTATTAGTTTGTTCAAAAGATTTTCATCAGTTCTTACGACATCGTTCTGCAGCTGTTCATGGAAAATCTGATATGCAACATTTAGCATGTGAAAGGTCAAATCAATTTGATACAGAATGGACCGTATCTTTATACAGAAAGTGTGTAGAGCCTTTAGGTGGTATCTTACATGAAACAAGAGTGTTGATGCCTCGCATTATTACTTCGGTTAAATTGGTTGTAGATTATTTAAATGAAGTGATTAATGAGCAACATATTTCATTTTCTGAAAAAGAAGGTACTTTGTCTCTCACTATAAGTAGAAAAGGTTTTGAACTAATTATGGATAAAACTCTAATGGACATTTTGGGTTTTGATCAAAATATCTTTAAAAGTGGAACTGTAACCAAAGCTAGCGCAGACATGTCGCTATCGCGTCGTATTAACTATTTTCAGATATATTCCAATATTGGTGAAGATGTACGTGTGGGAGATGTTGAAGCTCCATTGCTAGCAATGATACCATACCAGCCAAAAAGCTGCAGTATTTTATCTGAGCATACTTTCAAGAAAGTGCATTATACAAAGCTGAAATCAAACTACATCCCACAAATTGATATTGCCATTTATGACGATGCTGGTGCGTTGATTCCTTTTCATAAAGATGCTGTGACAAGTATCACACTCCATTTCCGAATGAAGAGTTAATGCAAACGTATGCTAATATATTTTTCCAATGTGAATAATATGGAAAGTGAAAATAAGGACTCGTTTCTAATCTACTTGCCCAGTAATGCTTCTATGAATAAATTTCCCAAAAATAAACCATCAGACTATCGAGTAGAATTAAATCGCCCACTGCATTTAGAAGGTGAATGGGAGGTTGGCGTTTCTAGTATTTGCTATGATAGCAATATTCAGAATGTGAATGATTTGGAAGAAATGATATTGACTCCTCGCACCCATGATGGAATAACGATGAATAATGCATTTCAGTTCCCATACAATTTAACATCAGATGGAAAGTGGAACTATGAATGGATTCAGATAAAATCAGATTCTTATGAATCATTTGGGAATGAGAAAATTATTAAGGCATTCAACAGTGGTAATACTTCCATCATGAAGAATAAAAATCAGAAAGATTATGAATTTACTATCTATCATTGGAGTGGGAGACAGTTCCTTCGCTTTCATTCTTTTACTAAAGGTCTTACACTGAGGTTGGATAATGAATTCTATCCACATCTTGGTTTTGGTCATGGACTACATCTAACGTCAATTGCTACTGCAAATGTTAAAAAAGTTTATTCAAATCGAATCAACAAATTTCATTATAGATTTAAAATATTTGATGAAGATGTTGTAGAATGCGAAGAACGCATCATTTTGAAAAAGCGTGGTGTTCAACCTTTATCACTTATTGAGTTAGTAAAACGATGGAATGAGACTGTGGGTAAGAAGTATGGAGAGAAAATTATGGCGGACAAACATAAGTTGGTTATTCAGAAATATAATGACAAACTTACAGTTTATTTCTCTCCAACCTTGCGTCATTTTGTAAGACATCCAACCCCTATTATATGAAGCGGTCTGGTGTATGCTTCTCATGAATATCACACTAAAGCTGATTCAGTTAATGATGAATGGTGGGTGGACATCTATGGTGATCGCATCAAGAAAATTTACCAGTCTTATGAAGAATCTAAAGTTGCTATCAATATAATGCCGCGTCTATATCATACAGTTGAAAGCTTCATTCATGTAGTAAATCCTTATATACAACAGAAGTTGAAGCATGTGATGAAAAGTAAATATGATGTAAAGACACACCACATTTCGTTTTCAATTGAAAATCAACGCGTTGTTCTGAAACTGGGTGATGACATTCAATGTCAATTGAGTAAAAATTTGAAAAAACTCTTTGGTTTTTCAATGCTACAAACTGTGTTTACTGCTGCACATACGATTGGTATAGAAACACCAATGACACTTGATAAACATGAAGAACACCTTTACATTCAAAGTGATTTGATTTTACCTATTTCTGTTGGTGAGAAAAAAGAATACATTTTACGTGATTTCATTCATGATAAAGACGCTTCATATGGAATAGTCGAGAAGATGTTTGAATCTATTTTCTATCATCCCGTCGTCAAACAAACTATACCCTCTATTATTATCAAAATTACCAATGGTTTACAAGAGTGCATCCATGTGAAAGATACTAAATCCCTCGTAACTTTAGTGTTTCGGAAAACAAAGTGAAGTCATTGTGATATGTTTATTGAAATAAAAATATGTATATGAAAAAGTCTTTTCACAAATATAGGGGGAATGGGCTGACTGTAGGCATATATTCACAAGGAAGAAACGATCTCATGCGATACATAAAACAACCATGTATATCTACAAAAAGCAACATCAAAATACTGAGTTAAAGTTGATTATGTCAATACATCTCCTGAATGTGGTAGCGTGAGTTTTATTCTTTTGGGTGGAGGTATGTTTGTGTCAGGATGTCCATGTGGAAGAGATGTGTTATGTCCTATCCAACACCTCTTATCCTCCCATGCTGAAAGTGCTCGTTTCTTGAACGTGTACGTTTTCACAGTATGAACTTGAGATTTTAAGATTGTCATATTGACAAATGTTATATTTTTATTTTTATAGGCCTTCTTATAGGACCGATGTTTCATTTTATGAACAATTGATTTTGATATACCTTTAGCACGCTTAATACTATCTGCACATTCTTTTAATTTCATGGAATACATTTTAGGACGGAGGAGAATCATTTCATCTATTTCCTTTCCTGCTGTTTCATCCTTAAAACAACCAAGTTTGGCTTTATTCTGTATGGAATAGAGTGGATGAGTGGGATTGTAGTTAGATGTGTCGAAATATTTTTCTAATGACTTGCCTACTTCATTAAAATTTAAATCTTTTTGAGTGGTAATTCCTAAAAAGAAACTATCTGTATCACCACCTAGCAAGCGAACCTCTTTTACGAGAGGGCATGGTTTTAATATTTTGTAGAAGACTTGATACATTTCAAGCTTGGAATAATCTAAAACGGCTTGCCCAATATAGATGGGTTTGCACAACTCAACTTCTGATTTTATCATTTTAACACCTACAAGATCCTCATCGATGATGTCTCTATCAATGAAAAGAGGTGATGAGGTCAATTTGTGATATTTTTGTTCATCAACGACTAGTTTGTAATTCATACGTTTTCTAACATCCTCCATGGTCTTTCCAAATAGACTGTTATTCTTATATTTATAAAAATCTTTTTCAAAATTATTTTGGGCGAGTGCACGTTTTTGACTGTTACTATCTATGTAGGGTTTGAGGAAGGCTCTCTGTCTAAATTTGATAATGCGGTGAACTGACTTTAGAAGCATGCCCATTTCTAAATAGAATTTTAATATGCAGAAGTGTACGAGATAATTTTTCTTATCATATTGGGTGAGTAAAAGTTTGCGGCATGGTTTATACCTTGGCTGTCCACACTCTATTAAGTTATTATGAAATTGTGACATGAATGGTGAAAACATATCTTCAGTCACTTCACCAGATTCAGGTGCGAGTGGGAAATCAGCAGTTTTATTTTTAATGCTATTTGGATAAATCAAATCCACTTCAAAATAATATCCCCAATCACCTTCATCTGGAATCTTCAGTATGTTTGAAGGGTTGGAGTAATACTCAAGCTCATCTTGATTTAACCAACTAAACTCGGAATGAGGTAGTGGTTTAGACAGTGAACTGCCATATAAATGATTTTGGTCATAGTACTTTAGGTGGATATGATCATCACCTACTGTTTCAGATTTTATATGATGTTTATTTACAAATGTGAGACCACCGCGTATTCCGCGCTCAAATATATTATACATCTCCGGGTCTTGTAAGAGATGAATGGTCTCACCAGTCATTTTAAAGGCTGATTTAAAGGACATGGCTGGTAGACTGACAAAGTGGATAGGATCTAATTTGTCTTCTTTTAATGCCACTCGTCGAAATTCCTGAAAGACATCAGCCAGCAAAATGACATCTAATTCTAAGTAAGCGATCATATAATCGCCAAACGTTTTACAATCAAATTTTAACCATGCCTCTTGAGCATGTTCATAGTCCTCTACTGGACAATCTTCACCCGTCAAATCGTTTTTGAATTTGTCAATGGAAGGAAGGGTTGTTTCATTTAGTTTAGACATTGAACTAAAATACGCATAAGGAAAGACTCCTTTGCGAGTGATTATTTAATCCGTTAAGTTTGGATAGTGTTTCTTCAAAGTTTGACTATGGGGAAGAAACTTGAGATTTCGAACGAGAGAAGCTAGTGACGCTGACATCAATTGAAATGAATCTAAAAATTTTATTTCGAAGAAGACTGTCTTATTTTCTTTAGTTTTATCTACTGGTACTTTTGCTGTCATTGCCATGAATTTTTCTCTCGTTTGTGCTATTACATTAAACTGCCACGATTTCATCTGGCTCAACCCTCCTGTTATGAGCATATGACTGTCATAGCCCTTAAAGTTATGAAAAATGACGGGTAGTACACGACGTCTCAACCTAAGTGAAAAGTTACATTTGGAGCAGAGTGCGTTTCTAAATTTACCAGTGATGTGATCATGATCACGCACTTTCTTAATTTTATCGTCATCAAACGTTTTATGACATTTAGGACAGGATGTGCAACTTTCAAATTTTTGTTTGTCTTCATCTGACATATGTAGTGACTTACGCTGCAATTGGGAATCATATGATTGTTGAAATTTAGCAGCTTTATCGAGAAATTCTAGAAATTTTGAAATGCAATCTTCACCTTGCCAAGTATGCATTTTGTTTTGTCTATTCCTAAAGTGGTCATGCCATACTTCATAGCAGGATATGGCTGCTGGCTTGTGGATGATATCATCAATGTAGCATTCTATGTCTGCGTAAATGATACGCAGGGGACTTAATTCGTCACCATTATCCCTATGTGAAAATATTTTATCTTTGGGCATGCGTTCCATTTGTAATTTACCTCGCTTGCACCATTCATAGTGAGTTTCAAATTTATCTTTACTCCAAAAGGAGCGGATGCAGCGGTCGCATACAAAATGTTCACCTCTTTTAGAGTGCCCCAAGTGAGTGTACAAGCGAGAGATTTTGGGAATACCACAGTAGTGCCATTCCTCGCTATCATCTTGTTTTACTAATAAGAGGTTGACTACACGTTCATAACAAGTTGAACGTGAATTATAGCGGGCACCCTTCAACCCCTTCTCCCACACGTGAACGACAATTTTAATCTTTATATGTTTTTCGAACGTTTCTACATCTTTGATTTTCATGTTGTTACTATCACAACCTTCAAAGTCTAGTTCATCCTCCCACTGTCTATAGCTATAGGTATGATTTCGATTCGCGTTGATATCATTATAGTGAAGGATGGATAGGACTGCATATTTGAAACACTGTGATTTACAATCGACATTGATGACAGCTTTCTTATTATACAACGTTTTTGGTAGTTTAAATGTACCTCGAGCTGCATGACTTTCTAATAGTGAAATTTTGAATATGGCTGAGTCCACACCATCAAAAATGAGAGCGCTGTCGCGTTGATTGAATTTATCTACATTTGATTTTAAACATTGAATGTGAAAATTCAGCCAAGACTCGCAGTCTACAACTTCGGTTGCGGAAGAGGAAGGAACATGAAACTGTATTCTCTCCGTCACTTGACCCGTTTGAAAATCTATCTTAATATATTTTAGTTTAAGGTAGATGAGCGCCTTCATTCTAAAATTGTCTAAATTGTTGAAGAGCGCTTCGATAATGTTTGAATTTTGAAGGAGCCACTCAGGAAAATCTACTATTTGAGTATTGGACTCCATGCAGTAGTCGCGTACTAAATTATTATGTGAAACATTAATGAGGGAGATGGTAGAGGTACCGTTGGTGTAGTGATCATTTGCATGCGTGTGTTGAAGTCTGTGCGAAGATCGCTGAAAGTGACTATCAAAAGAAAGAGGGCACAAATCGCAAGGAAAGGAGATGTCATCGTCAGAATCAACTTCACCTCCGGAGATTGACGCCGCTTTGCGTTGACACACACGTTGTTTGATGTGTCGAAGGAGACTGTGCTTCCTTGTAAACATATGTCCGCAGTCGGCACATTCCCACTCGTTGCCTTGTCGCGAGAGTCCTGAGCTGGAACTCACATCACCTGAAAGAGAAATCATTCTTTCATCTCTGTTCAAGTCTCAGTGTATTGTTACAACCTACCTTGACTCAACAACTCTAAACTTTCCTCGAGAAGGGAGGGTGTTGGTGATGAAGTTGATGCCTGAAATTGAGGAAGATGTTATTAGCCACACGTTTGAGGGAGATGAGTGAAGACATTTTCAACTTACCATTTCAACGAAATTATGTTTAAGCTTGATACTTCAACAAGATAGAGACTTCACTCAAATAATACGTCTCAAATTTGGAATTCACTTGTACGCCTCAAATAATAATAGAATTCGCTAGACAACAGTTCACTTATGCGTCTCAAAGACAGAGTGAAATGACACGAATGTCACTTTACATATATACTTTCATATTCATCATTCATTGGCTGTTCATTCTGATTGGTTGCTTGTTGATACTTAAGAATTAGAAAACATTTCAAAGTTATTATTCACAGTCAACATGACAAGCCCTCCGACAACACCAAACACAAAATTCTCTTCTCCATCCTCAACACCAAACGCTCCAACGAAGGTAGAGAAGGTGTTATTACCAGCGGACAACGAAGAGAGTGTATGTGAGAAGGAGTGTCCCGACTTAACAGGCGTGAGGTGGAAGTATCTCCAGTACGATACTGACGATGTGATGGAGATCACCAGCACGAAATTCCTCCACCAATTATGGGAGTGGTACACCCCTAACTCCCAGCCACGAACTATGGAGGAGTGGGAGTATATTGATAAAGTGAGGCTCGCAGTGGAAGAACGATTAAAGCAACTGAACTGTTTTTGCTATCTATGTGAAGTCAGACTCTGGGACGATATTGACGATGAAGACCTTTTGAAATACATGCCATAATAAATTTTTATTTCATATTATCTTTGCTTTCATACTGACGTACTTGAATGGGGCTTCAGTGGATGATTTAACCATGTATACATTTTCATTTGGAAATAGTAGCACGCTTAGTCTAACTTGTAAATCTTAAAACATTTCATATGGACGATGATGATAGATGAAATAGTGTCAAATAAAATTAAGATAGCTTACACTTCTGATACAGGGATAGCAATCGACTGCGATCCATGTGTAAAGAGCTTGTTAGACTACGGAAGAGAGAAGTGTGTTATGTTGCGTGTGGCGCGTGAGTGTCCTCCCATTTCATTCCATTCATCAATTCGTCTCATTGATAGAGACAGGTAGAACTCATGGTTCTCATAACGTATGCAATGGAAAGTTTTAGGCAACCTTCGACAGTTGGCTAAATGTCGCCCTGACGCGAATGCATACTACGTTGAGACAGAGGCAATCACTTGCAAACATGACGCAGAGAGGTTAAACAAGATTGACCATTGCCGAATGTCCCTTGCGGTATACATAGCTACGGGTTTCACCGCCGCCCTTTACAGGAACGCCCGTCGAAAGGAAGTATTACACCGAACTTCATTTGCAACGTTCAAGTTGACTGATAGCAGATTCAACTTAATGATAGTATTCGCCAGTCCGAAGACTGCCCAGGGCAAACCGCGAGGAGGTTCTATCATGTCTTGCCCCATGGTGGCCCTTAAGAGAGCCGATGGTTCGTTCTCGGGGGGTGTGAATTTGACTATTGGCTGGAATAGTCAATGGGTATGACGGTTAGGTTGTCATAGACCCTATACCGCCGAGGTCGTACTGGTGCATCTGGCA
Organism: Prostheceraeus crozeri; assembly: GCA_907163375.1. NCBI lineage: Eukaryota > Metazoa > Platyhelminthes > Polycladida > Euryleptidae > Prostheceraeus > Prostheceraeus crozeri. Next base: position 564,081 of record CAJQUW010015487.1, on the reverse strand, counting down.
CCTTTCGGATGCGGGTGGTATTTGGAGTCCACACCTCATCCGTCCAAACGATCCTCTTGATCTTCCCCTTCTTCTCATCCTCCTCATCCCACTCGTCGAGGATGACGAACTCGGGAATGGCGTTGTCTTCATCAGTGAAGACGGGAATGTTGTCGGCAGATGTCGCTTCCAACGTGACTTAAAATTGAATGAGAAGCGCTACAATCTTCTGGCTTATATAGGGTTTTCAACAATGAATTGCTCAACAGCGAATCAGAATGCTTCAGGGATAGCAATCGACTGCATAATGTTCAAGTTGACTGATAGCAGATTCAACTTAATGATAGTATTCGCCAGTCCGAAGACTGCCCAGGGCAAACCGCGAGGAGGTTCTATCATGTCTTGCCCCATGGTGGCCCTTAAGAGAGCCGATGGTTCATTCTCGGGGTAACGTCATCTTACACCCTACCAATTCTGCTGAGAGAGTCTTTGACTCTCTCTTTGGTAGCACTGTCGACTTCCACACTGACTGGTACATGGCTAAAAAGTGGAATGTAGCGCCATTCCGTTGGATTGACAGCAGTTGCTGTCATCGGATTGCCAATCCGAGCAAGATTATTAAAAACTCTGTCTTGCTCCTCTAGCCTGACAAACTCCTCAAATAAATTTCGCGGCCTTAACTGCGGTCCGCGAGGAGAGCTGACTTGACTGTTCGGCGTCTGCATGATTGAAATGAAATGAAATGAGAGGCAGTGGTTTATATACCCCTCTAACGCGACGCAACGTTCAAGTTGACTGATAGCAGATTCAACTTAATGATAGTATTCGCCAGTCCGAAGACTGCCCAGGGCAAACCGCGTGGAGGTTCTATCATGTCTTGCCCCTAGGTGGCCCTTAAGAGAGCCGATGGTTCGTTCTCGGGAGTGAATTGATGGGGTGGTGAAGGCGGGCAAAGATCTGCAATGAAAATGATATGTATTAGAATAGGATATACTATCTTATTTACTTTTTTCACTTACCAAGTTAGCCATCCTTTGGCAGTCTCGCGCGCTTCCGAATCGAAAATTTATGCAAGTGACCGCGCATTCGTAGGCTGGCATGCAGACATTTCTTGGTCGGATGGCCGTTATAGCATAGGATGGATTCGTCTAAATTCTGGTTTACGAGTACTTCGCCGGCCAAATTATTATCCCGAATAGGGATGTGAAACTCAAACAAACGATCCTCATTCACACGTTCCCACTCATCCCTCATGCGGTCCAACTTCTCATACGCCTGCCTCTCATCACCCCGCCGAGCCACAGTCCTCTCCAACTCAACATTCCTCGCTCTCAACACACTCATCTCCTTCATCATCTCCTCCAACTTCGCTTCTGCATCTCTCATTCTTCTCTCCGCAGCACTCGCCCTCTTCTCACACTCATCATTCTTCTCTTCCAACTCTCGCGTCTTTTTCTTCAAATCAGTCACACTACGCCTCATTCTAATATTTTCATCCGCTACCTCCTTCGACTTCAGTTCCTTCTTTTTCAACTCATCCAACTCCTTCACAACTTCATCCTTCACTTTCTTCAAACTCTCATACTTATTAACCAACAAATCATGCGCCATCTGCTGCGAAACATGCCTCTTCTCTTCATCCTTCAACCACCTCGCCGACTGCACACGAATCCCACCACTCTTCACTTTTGGGGAAGATGAGCTCTTCGGGGGGGTCGGTGATGACGATGTTTGACACCTCCGACGACGAAGAGCTCAACTTCCTCACACGCTTCCTCACACGCTCCCTATCTAAATCCACATCATCCTCATCATCACTCTCAAGCACTCTCTTTCGCTCAATCTCACCCTCCAACGACGCAACCGCTCTCGCCAACTCATCATTCTCAACAACATTCTCAACAACATTCTCAGCCTTACCCTCTCGCTCGATCGCCAACATTCGCTCCCTCTCTTCCACAATCAACTGCGTAAATCTCAAATCAGTCACTAAACCACCACTACAGTCAGCATGCACTCTGTAAAAACGCGCCTCATCCTCATCACCCTTCAGCACTCTGCACTTCACACATGCAACCCTATTCAAGATAATCATGTGGCCGGTGCCCGCCTTCTTCACATGCGCCTTGGCGTCCGCACTGCGATTAACTCGCCCACATGAGCACATTTTGATGTGATATTTTCTATTCTTGTCATTAGCCATGCCTGATTGTATCGTTAACTGTAAGATAATGAAATTTGTATAAGTTTGGAATCATGTAGTACAGTCATATTCCTAAAGAGTGTAGTGAGTGGCACTCGATCCCGTCGACAGCCCGAAGGCCTTGTACTGATCACTAGGGAAGTGAGAGATCTTCCCCGATACCCGCTCTTTACAGCTGAAGACATCATTGTCACTGCCCCGAAGTGGTAACAGGAACGCCAAGTCAAAGGTAGTGATCAGTAGGTGGGATCTAACCCCTCAAAGCTGCCTTAGACTTAGTTAAATTTCAAATCTGATAGCAGATTTGAACTCAGGATACTTGAAAACCTTAGTCTATATGTTAAAACTTTGAAAAAACTGAAAATTAAGAATTTTTAAAAAATTCCGCATTTTACTACTCATACTACTTTAAAAAAATTTTATCAGTAGTAAAGACACTATCAAACTCTATCATACAAACTTTGAAGTAAGAAGATAGCTTGCCTCCTTCAAAAGATAGAGTCCTTTGAAACACCCGATATCGGGAGCTCAGAGCGACGACCGTCGCTTACCTCGTCTTTCGATGAAGTGATCAGACTTACGTTGTCGGGGGTTTATATATGCTCGGAAGAAAACTTAAAATGGCTCTATCTCCGAAAGTATTCATCGTAGCGACATGCGGTTTGTTGCAAACGATTCGTCTCATCATTCTCTATCATATGACACCTGAACCATTCTCATATGACCACGGGAAGTTGGTCCGTCAGCACATGTCCATGTAACATGCCACAAGTGAAAAAATTCCTAAGTGTGAGAGCTCCAGTGTGGTGAAAATTTTGAAAAATTTAAAACTTCCGAATTTCGACCTGGGACCTTTACCAAAACATTTTTCATCAAATTTCACTGACCCCCCCTCCCCCCCGATGTTCAGAGAAATTTGATGAAAAATGTTTTGGTGACGGTCCCAGGTCGAAATTCCACACTTTGGAAAATTTTCAAAATTTTACCCATACAAAGCCACTCTGACACTTAGGATTTTTTCAGGTGAGCTACGACAGTCCACCCTCCCAACCTGGCCGGCACACCACGCCAACCTGGCCGGCACACCACGCCAACCTAGACACCACATCACCGCGCGCTACACGACGGTCGGCCAGAGGGGGGGACGTCAGACCCGAAGCACCACGGCGGCCGACCACGACACTCTGCCGGTCCAGAGGGGGGGGACGTCAGCGATGGCGGCCATCTTGCGCTATCCAGAAGTGGAGTTTTACTTACTACTGGGATGTTCGGATAACTTTCATCAATTAGCTGATTGACTCAAAACTTCCTTCTTCACTACGTGTGGTGCTCGATTCTATCACGAAAGAACTCGAGACTTGACATGTGGAGGCCTGAAAAGCTTTATAACTTCTGCACTATTGCAGGAGAAAGCATCAATAAGGATTGTATGTATATTATTCAATAAAGCGCTAATTAAACTAAAAATACACACACACATGTATGACCCAATTCATCAAGCAATGAAAGATAACTTGTACACACTGGTAGGACACAGCCAAATTAACGTAGTGTAGGCCAACATTATGCAAGTGTACTTTTTCGTAAGTTTAATAAACTTGTGACAAAGTGACTATTTTTGAATACCATGTCAGCACATAGGGCATTTCCATGTTCAATCCCGCACATTTATATGTAGACTCTTTTATTTGAAATTTTGAACATAAATGAGGAAGTCAAATAAAGAAAACAATGCGGTGTTCTATATTGAATTCAAACCTCAGCAAACCAATCAACATTCTGTACTTTCTGAAGAAGCA